>BPLS01021664.1:0-13211 GCA_019656275.1 Rhododendron kiyosumense | reverse complement strand
TAATTTAAAAATACATATAAAGAGTAAAAAAATAAGTGTTCTGATTTCTAATTCATTGAACCAATGCGAAAATCTTATTTTTTTTATCATTTCATCCTAAATGGTCATAATGAATTTTTGACACTAAGACCTTTCAATAAGTACCCTAAGAAATACCTGAAACTAAATAAGGAGCTTTAGGGAACTTGTTGAACGGCTTTCGAGCCAAAACTTCATTATGACAATTGAAGATAAAATGACCAAAAAAACAAGTTCTTTACACCAATTCAACCAGATTGAAAATTGGAACGCTTAAATAATATTAAATAAATAAAAATGAAAAAAGATATAAAAGTTATTAATAATTTAAAAATACATATAAAGAGTAAAAAAATAAGTGTTCTGATTTTTAATTCGTTTGAACTTGTGCGAAGATCTTATTTTTCTTATCATTTCATCCTAAATGGTCGTAATAAATTTTTGGCTCTAAGGCCTTTCAATAAGCACCCTAAGAGATACCTAAAACTAAATAAGGTGTCTTAGGGTATTTGTTGAACGGCCTTCGAGCCAAAAATTCATTATGACTATTAAAGATAAAATGATAAAAAAAAATAAGATTTTTGTACCGATTCAATCGGATTGAAAATTGGAACACTTAAATAATATTAAATAAATATAAATGAAAAAAGATATAAAAGTTATTAAGCAAATAATTAATTTTTTAACTTCTTTAGACAATTTATATAATTAAAAAATTAAGTGTTCCAAATTTCAATCCGTTTGAACCGGTGAAAAGATTTTAGTTTTTTTATCATTTTATCTTAAATGATCATAATTAAATTTTGACTCTAGGACTCTCGTTTATTAGCCCTAAGAAAGTCGTATAATCAAATATCTCTTAGGGCTAATCAACGAGAGCCCTAGAGTCAAAATTTAATTATAACTATTTAAGATAAAATGATCAGAAAACTAAAATCTTTCCACCGGTTCAAACAGATTGAAATTTGGAACACATAATTTTTTAACCATATTTTTTATAGAGTAATATATAAACTGTGTATTGAGGTTAAAAAATTAAGTGTTCCAAATTTCAATATATTTGAACCAGTGAAAAGATTTTAGTTTTTTGATCATTTTATCATAAATGACTATAATTAAATTTTGACTCTAGGGCTCTTATTGATTAACCCTAAGAGATATTTGATTCTACAACTTTCTTAGTGCCAAAAATTTATTATGACTATTGAAGATAAATGATAAAAAAAATTCCACCAATTCAACCGGATTGACAATCGGAACACTAAAATAATTTTAAATAAATAAAAGAGAAAAAAGATACAGAGTATAAACATTATTATGTAAATTAAAAGAAGAGAAAATGGGTTCGGTATTTCTGGGGTGTGTGGGGGCATTTTCGGAAGAGGGGAAGTGGGGTCGGGGGGTGCGCGTGTGAGAGGGGGTGCGAGAAGAGATTTACTTAATAATCCACAAAAAAATTGACAAAAAAACTAACATGCAAATGCGAAAAATATTTGAATAAGAACAAAAAAATAAGCCATTTAGGGCGAACAATATGTGCAAAATTTGTTTCATTTGGTACGGCTTGAGTGAATCTTTGGGTTCTTTATTTTTATACTAATTCTTTTTGAGTTTGGTCGGTGTGGCGGGTGAATCTGTTTTGGGAGTCCAAAGTATGTATTAATGTATGTAAAAAAAATATTGAGTCGCCATTTGGGTAAGTTTGAATCAGTTTGTCTCAGACATGGTAACAAGAATCCACATAAGACTGAGAGCTCTTTCTGGATTCTATAGGTGGTGGTACATGGCCGTTCTTAGTTGGTGAAATGATTTGTCTGGTTAATTCCATTAACGAATGAGATCTCAGCCTGCTAATTAGCCATGTGGGAGTGACCCTCGACATCTAGCTTCTTAGAGGAACTATAGCCTTCCAGGCCATGGAAGTTTGAGGCCGATACTTCAAGGAAGCTCCAGCTTAGATACAGTGATTCAGATACTGGGCCTTCTCGGATCACAAAGGTTTCACAACTCTGTTATTTGGTGATCAAATTCAGGAGGCCAATTGTTTCCCTCAAAAAAGCGAAACATGCGCATTGGCTGTGTGATTGAGATGAGCGGGCATGCCAGGACCGAGATGTGATCCAAACGTGAATTAGGCTAGAGAGCCTGATTCTAACTTCCGAACATGCGAGTTGTGTGTAGTAGATGAAGTCCACCGCTGGTTCTTTTAATTTTGCCTCAACGAAGAGGACTTTACCATTTTCTCGAAGTGATGTAGAGAGAGAGGAACGAGTGCAATACTCGAACCTTGTAAACGCCGTAGGAATGAAAAACACTCAGGGTTTTCCATTAATATTAAAGAGATGAGCGCGATGCTCAAACGTAAAGAACGCCGTTGAAATGGAAATGCTCGGATTCCCATTGTCGGAAATAATAAAAGTTACATGTGCTGAAACCGAAAGTGCAGAAAAATAAACATAGTGTAGCCGGAGCGGGAAAAAAAAAAAAAAGATAATTGAAGCAAGAGCTTGAAGTTGTGTGTTGATTTGGAGGGTCCTTTTCTCTTCTCTGTTTCTTGCTTTTATAGACGTTGGCCGTGGGCGGTTATCACCCCATTCTCAGGATCATGGTGCACAACCTCCATAGTGCTTGAAATCATCCAATATATTTGTAACCAATCATTGCCAAGTGTCCCATGGCCATATTTTGTGCTACTGCCGTGGTTTCATGGGGACAAACGAAACCATAATCCTTGAACCCACGTTTTCACATTCTGGCCGGAAAGCAATTCATTGCAACCTTGGCAGGGAAAAATTCATCCCCTGCTCCCCTTTTGTTACCAAGTACCCGTATCGTGACACGTTTTATAAATTGAACGGTCATTTTTGGGTAGAAACACTAATCAAGTTTGCTAATTGCTGTGGAACCATATCGTTCATATTCATGCGTTTTGTTTGGGATGATGCTTCGAGATTGGTCGCTGCCAAGGTCAGTTGGGCTATCATTGTTGCTGCTGCTATTACTTTTGCATAAGTCTGTTATGATTCTAATTTTTTGGGTTCGTGTTCAAGAAGTGAATTAATTGTGGTATCATGGTGTAGGTTTGGTCAAAATAATAGGTCGTTGACTAAAGGGAAGATTTTGACCAACCACTCACAAAATGACACGTGGAGATGACAAAGGAAGGGGGTACATGTAGTTGATCCTACGATAAGAGCCTCAGAGCCAGATGGCGCGAGGAGGGTCCCGCGTGCGGAGATGGACTTCAGGGAAACCAAGTAAGTGATTAATAGGATTAAGAGAGCAAAAGATAGTCAGAGTGGCCGCATAGAGGGGATCAGTCCGCACAGGCCCCAAGAAGCCAAAGAGTGCAAAAAGGACTAAGATATCTAAGTACTAATTGAGATAAGTAGAGCGTGCCCCGGTCAAAGGCAGGACCGAAGGGTCTACCAAAGATGCGATCATCGCGGGTCGTGACCTTGCTCTAGTGGGAATTGAGATAAATCTAGTGATTTGGGGTGGCAAAGGAAGGGGGGTCCGTCGCAGGGTGGCGTGCAGTCACCCGCGCACCTGGCACGCACATGATGACGTCATCCTCGCGACCTCGGGAACAAAAGGGACACGTGTCGAGATTAGATTAGGCCGCCCTAGGAACTAACTCAGACCCAAAGGGCTGTAAATAAAGGACCAACATTCCTTTTTTGGTATGTACGGACATAGACAAAGAGGACTAGAAAGTGTTGGACTAAAGAAGGAGAATATTCTTCTTGGGTCAATAGCATCCAATCTATTTGGGTAACTCGTATACAACATGCTGCCTTTGTCCTCTCTGTTCCCGCGCCCCTTTCCTTCACCTCACTAGATTATTCCTCTTCCCCCTCTTCCAATTACACCTCTCCAGCTCAAGTAAGATTCTCACATCAACTACCTATAGCGCAAAACACGAACCTACACATGGTAACCAATGTGGAGTGGTGCTGTTTTTGTAAGGTCGATCTACCAAGAATTCATCTACTCAACTCCCAAGTGGTTATGCAAATCTTTCAGAAGATTAGATTATTGTTCTTGCTTCTGAGTTTTCCCTGTTTATGTACGTGTCGGACTGTTTGTATTTTAGTTCTTTGTCGTTGGCATATAATTGTCCTACCCTTGGGTGCCAACCTAGTTGGAATTATATTATTAGTTTTGGTTGTGTAGTGGGCTGAAATAATCACGATTCAGAGAGGTCAACAAGATCAGGATCAAACCTACCCTTGTGGCGTTCATTTAATGACTCTAACATATGATGTCATCCGAGTGTCGCAACGTGCGTGGAAAGCACAACCTACTTGTTCAATACTTCAAACCTTGCCTATATATAGCCCACTACCCCTTTAGGTAACTGATCTCTCTCTTCTCTCCAAAGGACATACACTCTCTTCATTCCTCCACTTACTAACTTATTCGTCGGACTTAGTTTTGTGGACAGATTTAGGATAGTTGGTAAAGAGGTACTTCAACTTTTAATTGGTCCCTAAATTTTTGTCTCAAATACCTTAATTTCTTGTAGTGGCTTCTTCCTAGATGTACACTCTCCTTCGATTTTCAGGTACTCAGTCAACCGTTTACTGTTCTATCCCTCCACCATAAGGAAAAAAGGGTTAAAGTTTGTTTCAGCCCCCACAAGTTGTCATGTCATCTTTCCCGCTTTCGTTTTAATCATTGTAACTCTTCTCAATGGTTAATATATAATCTTTCATTACTGAGAAAAAAAAAATTTAGCTGATCCAACTTAACCCAGCCAGTGGCGTGAAATGAAATTAAATACACAAGTAATAAAAATAAACCAAACTAAGATCATTGATCACCAGTCATGATGTCTGTAGCAATCACTCAAAGGTAGTAGAACAAGTGCACGTGCTGCATGCAGCGTCCGATCGATCATGTGGATTTGGACGGTTCAAAGAAGTAAGGGAACGGAGCATTGTTGTTGAGGTCCATAGGAAACCCATCAATCTCATCACTCCAGGGATTCATCACCCCATCATCAACGGTCCTGATTGCACGCCAAACCACGCTGCAACACTTGAACCCGGACCCGAAAGCCATTTGCCACACCCGATCACCTCTCTTGATCCTCCCCTTGGCTTCAACGTAGGCCAGCTCGTACCACACCGAGCTACTAGAAGTATTCCCAAATCTGAACAGCGTCATCCTAGAAGCTTCCATGTCGCTCTTCGTCAGCCGCAAGCTCCTCTGCAGCTCGTCCAGCACGGGCTTCCCGCCAACGTGCGGGAGGAAGTGATCGAAAGACTTCTTGAAGTCGGGAACGTACGGCTTGGCGTTCGCCACGGGAAGACGCCTCACGACGTGGTTCAGCAGATACCGAGCTTGTTCGGACGCGGGAAGGACCAGGGGAGCCAGCGAGGTTATGTTGGATTCTATGGCGGTGATGGCCGCGGTCAGCAGATCCTTGGTGATGGTCACTCCGGCGTACCCCTCGGTATCTTCTTCCGAAACGATGCAGTTGTAGCATCTGTCGAAGCTCGCGGTGTGGGTGGGGATGGCGTGGAGCAGTTGATATTTCGACGAGCGGCGGTCGGACCGCCGGTTGGAGAGGAGGATCGCGGCGCCGCCGACTCGGAACAAGCAATTGATAAGGAATTTGGAGCGGTCGTTACCCTTGTAGCAATTTTCGGTAATGCTCTCGGTGCTTACGACTAATGCATAGCTGTCGTGGTGTACCTGTGAAATTAGAATTGGAATAGTCAAAAAGGACAGACTTTTTAGATTTTTGTTTTTATTAAAAAATCAGTTTGATCAATTTTTTTTTTTATGATTTCTTTTGTCCAAACCAACAATCCATTAAAAAAAAAAATTTGATGCAAAATCAACAAATACAAAAAAAAAATAAAATAGTAATCCAACTTAATTATTAAGCCAAAACATGCATGGTAATATAATATTTGAATTAAGGTAACAAACATCAGACAATGATTAAGTGAAAATGAGAAAATTAGCATTTTTTTTCTCGTCATTAATAACAAAAGTATGGATAAATTAAACCTAATAAAATATCGAGGCGCAATCTAAGGTTTTTTTTTTTTTTTTTCTATCACACAACCTAAGGGCGTGTTTGCGATAATTGTGGATATAAATTTTTTATTCTAATTTTGGATTCTACTGCAGATTTTAATAAAAGCAGATAAATATATTTATCATAATTGTGAAATTATGATTAAATTACAATAAAATTTGGTACTATTTACTTCAAAAAGCAGGAAAAATCAATTTTTATAAAAACTTAAAACCTACATTCGTAATCGAAAAGCACCAGAAGTTACTCAAACTCAGCTCTGGAATTTTCACAGTTTCATTCGTTTTTTAGTTTTACAAAATGAGAACTAATTAATGCCCAAATCTAAGGCGTAAACGGCTGCTACCCTTGGGCGCAGCAGGGCGTCCAATCCAAATAAGGGGGTGTTCGGACAAATAAGCTAAAGTGACTTATTTTTTGTCCTTATTCAAATTTTTTTCGTACCACGTGGTTTATTGTCAATTTTTTGGGGATTATTGCATCCTCATGACGAGAGGAATCTAAAAAGTAAAAAAATTTGACCGAAATCCAATTTTTTTTGAATAAAGACGAAACAAGTGGCTAATTGGCTTATTTTCGTTTTTTTTAGGTTTGTTTGGCTCATTTTTGGAGGGAAAGCCAGTGGCTTTTTTTAGAAGAACAACCCCTAAATCGTTTGACACACTCAAATATGATCAGTATTTATTGTACCCAAATAAGTTGGAATAAAATCATGAGTTGAGGCCTAGCTCATGTAAATTTAATTATTTTCTTCATTTTGTATATTTTGTATATTTTTTAATTATTTTTTATTAATTATCTGTCTTGACGAGATGAGTCTAAAATGTACGTACAAAATTGTAACCAAAAGAAAAAAAAGTTCACTAAAGACAAAAAAAAAAGGTATCAAAGAGCAATCTTATTTGTTTAAAGTGCCGTCTTATTTAAATTTATTTAACATCGGTCCAAATTTTTATATTTTTTCGATTCGCCTCATCGAGATGAACGATTAACTTCAAAAATTATGACGAAAAACTAAACAAATAATTTTAAAAAAAATAAAAAATATCGAAATAAATTCCAGATTTATAAGTTTACAGGAAGTAACAAAAAAAGAAAAAAAGAGTAGTAGTTAACCAACCTGAAGCAGCTGTTTGGCAAGATTAATAGCAATAAGCCCGGCAGTGCAACCCATTCCACTCAGATTATAGCTAACGACACCCTCCTTCATCTTATACCGATTCACAATCATGCTAGAGAGAGAAGGCACCGCGCAGAAAATACAACAGTTCACCACCACTATCCCGATATCCCTACTCTTCACTTTGGTCTTCGCCAGGAGCTCGTCCACGGCCCCGAAAATCGCCATCTCTGCTTCCGCCCTCGCCGCCTCCATGTCTGGTTCCGGAGGGTCCTTGAGAAAGGCTTCCGGGAAGTAGGTGGAGTCGCCGAGCCCCGATCGCTCGATCGTGCTTCGCATGAACTCCAGCGTCTCTTCTTTGTACAACTTGTTGAAGACCCTGGCTCGCGCCACCGCGCCTTGTTTGGTTATGGCTTGGGCCGCCGGTGGCTTGTAACATGCGAAATCTAGCATGTAGATTTGTTTGGGTGGTGGGTTTTTGGTGAGGAGGAAGAAAGAGATTATTATTATTATTAGGGTTAACCATAATGGTTGTGTGAGGGCGAGGTTCATGGAACCTGGGAGATTAAACATGGTGGGCGAAAGTAACAAGAAAACAATGATCAAGAGAAAGAGTTTCTGTTTTGTGACCATGGTTTTCTCTCTCTCTCTCTCTCTCTCTCTCTCTCTCTCTCTCTCTCTCTGTTTAGATTTTTTGGAGTCCGGTTTTGGAGAGAAAACCCTTCAAAACCCTAGTAATTCGGAGAAATGTGTCTAATTTCGAAAAAAGGGAGAAAGGTGAGCGCGGTTAAATAAAGGGATTGGTAGGTGAGGTGAGATGGTCTTGATGAGGCGGCGGACGCGCGGTGCAAGGATTCAAGGTTCATGCATGTCAATTGAGAGAGAGAGGGAATCCTTTTCTTCTTTTTTTTATCGGCAAAGATGAAATTTTATTAAAAATGGGAAATAAGAAAAAGAGAATTTAACAAAAAGTTGATGAACACCATAAGAGCAAAAGTCCGAAATGTCTGAGGGTCTACAGGGTCCACAATAAAGCCCAATTCATACCCAAAATGAACAACAAATAACCCGCAGACCCAAACCCGGCCCAAACCAGGGCCGGCCCACCCAACCCAATCCTCAAACCCTAACCACTACAGCCACCATCATCGTACACAACACTGGAAAACAACCTCGCCGTTAAGCCGAGCCGACCTCTCCCAGATGCAGAGGCCGGCGGCTGGATCCGGCCTACGAAAATGTGAACCAAAGCAATCCGGGTCATAGGACAACAAACCACCAGGCCACCACAACTGACAAAACCAACTAATCCCTATTCTCACGATGAGGGAATCTATTTTTACTTCTTTCTTTCGTTTTTTATAACGCAAGGTATTCTGAGTCAGCTTATACGCATCTCAAATTTATTTTTATAGCTCATTCCATGACCATTTCACATATTTATGAGTGAAGATGAAGTGACCCTAGAAGTTGATGGCAAAGAGAATCTATTTTCCCTCTCTTAGGAGCATACGTATTACTAGTTTCAAGAGAGAGTCCCTCATGATTTAAACTTTTTGTACATGCAGAGTTATTTTTTTTATTTGTGACCGCAACATACGCGCACCATAACTAATTCTGAAAGACTAATCACAAAAAAATATTAGCAAGGAGCCCATTCAAAGTCAGAGAAAAACTTTGTATGAACTAGCCGCAAGCAGGGCGGAGACTGTGAGACTCTATTCGGTTTAAGTTTTGAGAGATGTTTTAATTAAAGTGTAATGAGTGTTGGAGAAATAGATAGAAAAAATTTATTGAAAATCATCCGCAGAAATTTTGAATACTCCAAACGAACAAGCCTTCAATAACCAAGGGGTCACGTGCCCCTCTTGGATTTTTATCACCTACTGCATAGTACTACAATTTGTTTACACCCAGCACAGATTCACATTTACACCCATCCGAGACTAGAAGAGTATATGCTAAATGTCTTCATGGCACAACGTTGTTGGGTGGAGGCCTGTATATTCCGGCCAATAATTATATAACCATACATATGCACTTACACAAATACTCCTATTTTATACATATTCACATCTTTTGGTGAGTTCCACACTCACTGAAAATGTAGTGTATATAGATCTCAATGTGAATGTGAAGTTTGTATAAATATTTGTGTAAGTTTGTATAAATATTTGGATCTCCAGCAATGAACCTAGCATTGGCCCCTATTGAATGAACTGTGCTGTACACACAGATAAATAGGTAACAGATTTTGCACAGATTTTTGTGTGGGGTCCACTACGGGTCTCACACGAATAATTCAAACCATTCATTAAATGTAAAACATTTTTCCAAGGGTCTTTGTGTAAAATCAGATCAATCCAATACATATAGATACTCGATTCAATCATCAAACTTTTCATTTGATATTCAGAATAATGAAATGTTAAATGATTGGATCAAATATCTATAAGTATCGGATTAAGCTAATTTTTTGCGGAGACACTTGAAAAAATGTTTTACATTTAATAAATAAATCGGATTGTTTGTATAAGACCAGCAGTGGACCCCACACAAAAATCTGTGTGGAATATGTGTACAACAAGTCTGTGTCAACAACTTATTGCTATTGAATTAACTACGGGCCAAGTAGTAGGGACAGATGCTACGTAGGAGTACATGCATAGTAGCTACAAGGCTTCTTCTTCTTTTTTTGGAGTATTATGGAACTCCTGTAACATAGTTACCATTTAAGATATTCATTAAAAGTACTTGGTAACACTTAAATACATATATATAAAAAATAGTCCCATAAATCAATTTTGAATATATTTCAATATAAATATATTTCACCTTTATTTTTTTTAGTTTACTTATGGAAAGTGCCCCTCTGAATGGTATTTATAGCTCCGC
Source organism: Rhododendron kiyosumense (assembly GCA_019656275.1). Classification (NCBI taxonomy): domain Eukaryota; kingdom Viridiplantae; phylum Streptophyta; class Magnoliopsida; order Ericales; family Ericaceae; genus Rhododendron; species Rhododendron kiyosumense. The sequence continues at coordinate 3,123 of BPLS01021664.1, read as the reverse complement.
CATTGACCGCAAGCTTTATTTAATTTAGAGCTTTCATTCCCCATCTAAATTAACTCAAATTGGTTTTTGCCCTAATATTAATCAGGACCCTATACCTCATCAGAAAATGATGCATACTTTTGGGTTGACAGACATTAATTAAGCCAGCAGTTCTTCATTTTTATCTCTCTTGTCTTAGGTACAAAAATTGGCCACGTGATTTTGCACATGCATATGCTTAATGTGAATACTGCATGTTCACATGTGCATTTCCATATAATTCCAAAAAAAGCCCCATGTTTAATAAATTGGTAAGCCTGGCTGCATGAGATTCTCCATGTGCAAGGTACGTAGATACATACATTCTCGGTGCACCAAATTTCAACACTTTATAAGTGTGCTATATATCTATCGGCCCACCCTAGTTGACCTGATCCAAATCTTTTTTTTTTTTTTCTCGGCAAAACGAAATATATATATTAACTCGAAAGGGTACATCGAGGGGGCTCAAACAATGTAAGCTAAACGAACTTACACATTCAAGCACCAAAAACAGAAAATAAAACCACGCCCCTTACAGTGACTTCCAACAGAAAATTGGAGGAAAAACAAACACCTCATACACACTATAAACACCCTTTACAGTTTCAACATTCTAATTCCATCCAAAAAAACCTTAAATTCCTCGACCGTGTACACCTTAATGTTTTTTTTTTTTTTTGCTCGGCAATGTACACCTTAATGTTGAACTTTGCCTTTATCCACATAGCAACTCTAGCTTTAACTTGCTCACCCACAATCCCAGCTCCCAATTAACTCTTATAATTATATAATTAACTTCACAGAATCATATAATTAACTCTTATAAAATGGAAATTAAAAATAATACTAGTGATATACTAAGCAGTTATGAATTACCGTTAATTTCGAGTTATCGGTTTGCAAGGACTTTTGTTTGGTGATGTTAATGTTCCTACGTTTGCCAATAAGCTAGTTTGGTAATTGTAATATTCCTTCGTTTTTAATTCTTTCTAGACACGGCCTACAAATATGATTTGTGTTTTACGTACCAAGCAAAAAAGTAACCTAAGCATGCACATGGAAGGTAAAAAATTTGGACATTTTCAATAAGTGAGTTGTACGCAAGAACCTTTCTTTAAGAGACAAACTGAACACGTAAAAACGACTGCTAAGACCGTGTAATTGAACTAGCTTATCCCGATATAACGAGCAGTCTTGGTGATTGGGTGATAGGGACGGAGACACAACCAAGAGTCGTATTGGAGGTGGTAGAGTATGATTCGAAATAAGCAGAATTTTGAAGCACACAAAGGAAATTATTTTCTCATAATCTAGCCAGTAGTTTTAGCTATCCTGCATTGGAGACGACAACTTCCAAGGATTGACGGAGTGGTAATCACCTGACAACCATAACCTTCGAAAGCTTTTGATGATCTGGAGGTCAACTTTCACTCCAAAAGCTTTTGATGATCTGGAGGTCGACTTTCACACGCTTGCTGTGAGTTCTTGTGTTAGGTTAGACTATACGAAACTTTATCCCAGTTTTAATTGTGCTAGCCCTGGCTAGTGGCCGGACGGAATTTCATTTCCCATATATGTATTATTCATAACCCTCATTATTAATTGTGGCAGCTGATAGATCATAGATCGATGCACTAATTTCAGTTTTGATCTATTTCCTGTCCACAGTCAATCAATGGGAAGTTTGCCCGGCCTCCAGAGCTTAATTAGTTTGAACGAACACAGAATTTACTGTCTTTCCTCGCAAGTGCATGCAAGAATCGTACTGTTCCTGGACTCAGGTTTAAACAGTTGAAACAACAGTTTCCTAATTAGGCTAGCGGACCACTTGCCTCTGTCTCATTATCATCTTTATGATTGTACTAGTAGTCCAGTAGTCCAAATTAGGCTAGCGGGCCACTTGCCTCTGTTCCTCGACTCACGCAAAAGTTGACTCAAGTTTTTTGTTGAACCCATTTTGGAGTCCCCATGCAAATGATCGGAGCTCTTCTATTTGTTTAAACATATTTTAAAGAATTTCTGTAAAAAATTAACTCATTCGGATATCGGTAAGTGCTTAATCGATTTATTCAATTGGTTCATGTCAAATTTTATAGGATAAAATTGAACAAACTGATCGATCAAACCCTCACCGATATCGAAATGGATTGATTTTGTTTAGGAACCTTTAAAAACCTATTTTAAATTAACTGAATAGCTCTGATCATTTGCGTGAAACTCCGATTAGTGTTGTGACAAAAGTTGTGTCACAACGATAAGATCAAAAGCCAGTGCAAAACTCAAGATATTTCTACTAGCTTCATTTTGATCACCAAATCCAAAACCACCGGACTTTCTCATACCCTTGCCTAATAACTCTTACATGACCATTGGAATCGCCACCTATAAACAGCTTCTCTCTCACCGCTATCCCTTGCTATAATGAAAATTTTATAAAATTCACTAGGGGGCCTTGGCTCCTATATGCCCATATTTAATTCCGTCTCTATTGCCACAACTGTAATTGATTGATTGCCTATGAAAACACAAAACATCATCTACCAGTTATATGGCAAATGAAACATCCACCATAGCATCAGCTAGCTAGGAGCATCCACATCAGTCACCCTCTCAGCCTCTCTATCAACAACCATTTATCAGCATTCATTTTCATTGGTTCTTCAACTTGATTTTCATACTCCTCTTTTCTCCATTGACACCTTTTTTTTTTCTTTATTCACATAAAATTACCAATTTCCCTTTATATATAAAAATGACTCAAGAGGTAAGAGTAGTTTAATAACTTCATATAATTAAAAGACAAAAAAGAAGAAGACTGTTAATGAATAAAAATGGAGTGTTAGAATCATTTCCCTATATAAATTTCAGTTGTGAAGGACTACCTTCTTGTTTTTCCGGTAATTTTACGTGCACACCTATCAAACTCAAATTCAAACACTTTCTTTTCCCATCTTTCTTAAACTCGTTTTCAGTAGGGGTGCAAACGAGCCGGCCGAGCTTTGTTGTACGTGCTCAAACTCGATTCGTTAAGTTATTGAACTGAAATTCGAGGTCCATCCTCAGCTCGAATTTTTTAAACTTGTTTTCAGTGAGATGAAAGGA
>BPLS01021663.1:0-10819 GCA_019656275.1 Rhododendron kiyosumense | reverse complement strand
ATCAATTAGACCTCTGAACTTGTCACTCCGTTAACAATTATGCATCTACCGTCAATTTTTTGGCATGTACAAATGGCAAACGCTGACGTGGCACCCTATGTTTACAAATAGGCCTCCAAACTTTAGAAACCTTACCAAAACGACATCGTTTTGCCACGTTAAAAAAAAAAAAAAAACAACGTTTGTACATGATGGTGAGGCGGGAAGATGGTGGTGGTGGTGCATGGGGAGGTGGTAATGGTAGGGAGAGAGAGGAGGCAACTCAGATTTGGGAAATGTTTTTTTTTTTTTTTTAAACATGGCAAAACGTCATTTTGGCCTCAAAACGACGTCGTTTTGGTAAGGGTGTAAATTGGAGGGTGTTAAAGTTCAGAGGGAAAAATGAGGTTTCTAAAGTTTGGAGGCCTATTTGCAAACATAGGATGCCACGTCAGCGTTTGCCGTTTGTACCAATGTTGTGAATCCCGTTCCGTACCGGCCGGTACGTACCGGAATAGTGTGAAACCGGTAACCTAGACTCCCAATTCCGTCCCGGCACCAATACCGGTGGTTACCGGAGGGTACCGGATTTTCCGGCCAATCTCGGCCGAAATGCCAGTACTGCTGATTTCGTCCGGTATGTTTCACCGCTTGAGTTGAGAATCTTGAGATCTCTGCACTTCCAAAACCCAGCCTCAATGTCACTTGTATGCACTGGTGTAGCCCAGATCTTCCACATCTGCGTCTCCGGCGAACATCATACCGTTTAAGGCGAGCGTCGTCTCGTCTCCGGTGACCTCGTTTCTTCCCGGCGGCCTCGTTTACCTCGTCAATGAAAAACAGAAAAGGGAACATGAGGTATATGAGGGTATCAATTGTTTGTTGTAAATGAAGGATTGGGATGTTCGATATAGATACAGAGGGATGTAGAGAGAGAGGCGTGAGGCCGTAAGGGGGAGAGAGAGGGGGTTCTAGAGAGAGAGTGAAGGAAGTGGTTTTGTCAGATTTTCTTGATCAGGGAACGAAACCGAGAAGTGACCCTCAGGGGGGCTGTAGATACAGCCGGAGATTAACTTACTCTTGAAATCTAGATTAAGGACTAACTAACTAGTGAAATAAATATTACGCTTTTTGACATAAAAGTAGAATCAGCTATTAGCTATAGCCAGTTTGAATTAGGTTTGAGAAGTTCTATTTCTAGTCTTCTTGTACTCCTTGTTTATGGTCGGATTGGGAATTGTACGAATTCTTTGCCTTGTGGAATTTATGAAGAAAAAGTAACCATAGTACGTACATGGAATTTTCAACTTGAATAATTATTATAAACTGACTTTGGATTTTACGGAGACTAAACATTTCAAAGTTTGGGTTCATTAGAGAGTTTGTCCGAAGTCTCAAAATTAGTCGAGGTGTATACATTAAAGCTGATTCGAATATCCGATTAGAAGGAAAAAAAAAAAGAAAAAAGAACGTCTGTATGCGTCCTCACAATGCACTCAAACTAAGATAATGGTGTGTGGACACTGGGAATGTGTTGATTAGCTTTTGGAGTCTGACAAAATCATTACTGGCCCCTCCATAATAAGCTTCAATTATAGCAAAGGAAAAAATAGTATCGCACTTGTAGTGGTGTTAATGCCACGACTAGTAATGCGATGCTTAGGCTAGTCAAAACATTGTTGGCTCCACTTGCAGACGAGGATCCTTTAGCCCCTGATGGTCCCCATTCTGTTTTGATCGAAAGACAGTGCGTACTCTACCTGCTAACAGACGAGATTGGGGCCGTTTTGGCGTTATTGTAGTTGGGTTTCATTTGTGCTCGGGTGTTTTTGTGTTTACATTTAACCTTTAGTTGGAATCTCCTCTGCTCTCCGAACTTGATGTACCCGTTATTAAGTTTATTAGTAATATACTTTTTGCCTTTTCAAAAAACTGTTGTTGCTTGCATGTTCTTAAAAAAAAAAAGAAGACATTGTTGTTGCAAATATAACTTTATTCAAATGTAATTCGCATCAAGGGCTCATGCCAGGCTTCTTAGTTTATTAATCCGAACCATTAGTAATTCCGAATTTTGTAGTCTTAATTGTATTGGCAATTCCGTATGACAAAATACATATTTTATATCGAGTTGTAATTATATTATTTTTAATAGACTAGTGAGTCTGTATAGGATTAAAGTAAAAAAAATCTTTATTTGTAATTCCAAGTGACCGTATATATTATATAAAAAAGGAGGTCGACTATAGTGAGACAGATTTTGGCGAAGACAGATCAATTGGGTTATTAATTGACACCTTCTGTCATTTAAATGAACGTGAAAAAAAGAAAAGGGGTTAGACTTGCTATTTTCCCCCTAGGGTTTGACCTCATACAAATAAAAGAAAAAAAGGGGCAAGCCAAACGTGTGGATTTTCCTATGCTAGAAGCTGATAATTTTGATTATCGGAAATCTAGAATCAAGGCTATAATGAGATCGATTAGCCGGTGAAGAAACTTGGGACTCATGTATTATGGGGTACACTCGACCCATGAAAACTGTAAACGATAAGCAGGTTCAAAAAATTATTCAATCTGAGTTATCACTCACAGAAAAACCTTTACTTCAGGCTAATAATCATGCACTTGATTTTTTTTTTTGCTGCTGTTGATATAAATGAGCACACGAAAATAGCTAACTGTGAAATTGCGAAAAAGGCTTGGGATATTCTGGTTACTTGCCATGAGGGGACAAACGTTGTGAAGCAGTTTAAGCTGCAAAGGCTTACCACGGAGTTTGAGACCATCAGAATGTAGGAGGAAAAGACCTTCAATCAATTCTACTCCAAGGTCATCGCCATCATCAATAGCTGCAAGAACTTGGGTGAGCCAATTCCTTCTTTTTGAATTATTAAGAAAATTTTGTGTTCCTCACCTCCTAAATTTAAAATTCAAGTTACTATGCTAAAGAGTAAGAAAAAGTTAAAAGAAAAATCTGTTCAAGAAATAGTAGGGATTCTTCAAACTTATGAGGCTGACCTATTGCAATCTAAACCTATTAAACTCAAAATAAAACCTTCGGAGACTCCGATTGCTTTTACAAGTACTAAAAAATATAAGAAAGATTCAAATAGTGATAGTGATGTTGATCTTTAGAAAATGAAAGCATTTTTCAAACAATTTAAAAGTAGTACGAAGAAGAAAAATGATAAAGGAAAATGAGAATTTTTTGGAAAAAATAAAATGGAAGGAAAAGGACCACCTGAAAGACCACAATGCTTCGAGAGTGCTATGGTTTTGGTCATTACACCCAAGAATGTGCTAACAAAATAAAAAAGAAGGCCCTCGTCACTAAAACATAGGATGATAGCGATTCCGATGAATCGAATGAAGAACAGGGGCTGACGAAAATGATAAAAGAAACTTTTTGGCTTCTGGAGTAACTTTAAAGTCACATGGTCATTCTGAATCGAGTGGTTCTAAAACAGATGATAGCGATGCAGATAGTTGTGATGACATAGATGAGGTCAGAGAGAAGTATAACAAACTCCATGTTTTTAGTAAAAAACTGATAGAGGCGAGTGAAAAACTTTCTGATAAGATTAAAAAGATAGAGAATACTTTGAATAAACGCACCAAAGAGAGTGATGAGAGAAATAAAGAAATTGAGCTCCTTCTTAAAAAAAACAAAGCTTTGACTGCTAGAGACAAATCTAAGGATAAATCAAAGGATGACACATAGACAGGGACTAAGGTGTTAGATCATAGTTTGTCTATCCAACGGCAACTTAGTGATTGTTCAGGGCTTGGTTATCATGCAACGTCTTCAACTCCATTGATAGGGAGAAACGAAACTAAACGTCAAGGTAAGAAAACTAATGCGAATGACATGTAGAACATGATTAATTCTCCTACGACAAAGAAGCAAATGGCAACAGAGGTAAATGGACATCCCAAGCGCAAGGAGATAAAACTTAAGGTTATTAATACTGATAAGCCTCACGTTTTTACTCTTGTTAAATTTGTTCCTACTTGTCATTATTGTGGTATGATTGGCCATATTAGACCGCATTGTAGGAAGATGCATAAGTCATACACTTCACATGCACATGTAGCTTGTCCTTATGGTCATAATTATTTTGTGCCCACTTGTCATCACTGTGGAATTAGATATCATATTCGTCCATATTGCTTTGCCTTTATGGCTACCATAGAATTCCTCCCCTCTACGATAACATGAATAATCATAGGGAATATTTTCAAGGGCCCATATGTAGGATGCCTTGGCATGCTAATTTTATGAAGGTAAATTCAAAACCCATGACCAATAAAAAAAACTCATATTGGAAAGGCCAAAACGAGATAGATTTGGTTCATAAAACTGATTTGATTTTGCATGCTAATGATGACCTTGACTCTCTTAATGACTATAGTTCATTCGAAGACGTTGACCTTGCCTTTTGAGACTAGATCGTGGTTTCATAACCTGGGTTTAATTGGTCTTTCACATCTCATTGCCTAGAGTTATGGAGTTTTATAGTTTTATATTTTTTTTTGTTTCGTATTTTTTTTTCTTTAAAAAAAATTCAAAGAAATTATTATTTTTTGGTTGTTGTTGAAGGGATTGACCATGATAGTCTTTGGTGTGGAGTTTAATATCATTAGAATTTATGAACATGTTCATCCATGTTTTTATTGCCCTTCCTTCGTGGTATTCTCACTGCAAATATGTTTGAATGTTAATAAATTATAAGTATTCAACATTCTATACCCTCGTCCATGGCTATTGGTTGGTTTCTCGGTTGGGGACTACCCTTCTCACATGCTTAGTTGTATCTTGTGTCTTCCCTGAGCTGTGACCACCTTTGCTTGATTTCTGTTGATAGAGTCCTTGTTTATTCGGGGAAAAAGAAAAAAAAACATATTGGTTTTTGCTTATTCAAGCGTTCATTGAGTAACTGGGCAATTGGGGTGAGGTATTCTCCCTCTGAGCGTTCGTGTCAAAAAATAGACTAGTTGGACCAGTTGCTTAATAACTGGGCATTGGGTATAAGGTATTCTTCCTCTCAATATTCGCGGCAAACATTGGTGGGGTAAAAATAAAAATACGGTTATGAATTTCTATTGATTACTTATTAATTAAACATCTGTTGTTGAGGGGGAGCTTGTGATTAATTATTTGCGACTTGTATGTCGAACCTAGAAAGGTGTACAGAATGTTGAATGTTATGACTGCAGATTTGGATCGTATACTGAAAACGCAAACTGACGGTTATTGCAATTAAAACCGGGGCTACAGGCAAGCCATATCCTACATTTTAACGGTTTAAACTACTGAATCTGTCTCGGCGCTTGTTTTCTCAATGATTGCATAGTTGCATGTGATGTTGTTGAGCTCTAGCTTTAATCTTACTTCATTATGAGAGTGCATTGTCTGCCTTTTCAGGGAATTAATTAGTACTCTAAATTAACCCATGCACTAACCATATCCAATTGTCGTTCGGTACGGTGTTAATAATAAATCGTTAATTGAGTTGTTTATCGATGTTGTTGTGTAGTGTCTACAAAGTAATTAATTGGCCATTATTTTGATTAACTAATTAATTGCAGCTGATTTGAACCCACACCAAACCTTGCTTTCATTTTCATCTTTCTTGGTAACGCCTTTGGTGGTGTGAAAGAGAAAAAGGAAAAATGGATGTGGTTAGTTATCCTCATCTTTCTTGGTAACACTTTAATTTCAATTTATTTATCCTCATGATTTGTCTTTTATAAATTAACGTAGGATTTGGTTTATTTAGTGTAATTGCTTCTTAGTTACAACTATTTCATAAAGTCATCATGAGAGTGTTTATAAATGATGAAATCAATAACTGTGGGATCATCTTCATATAGTATGTGGCACTACAACAAATTATACTTGTGACAGAGTAGAGTTATAGCGTGCATTTGAAAATGCTATCTATTGTGGTGAATATATAGCATTTGGTTTTGTAGTTAATTGTGTTTCTAATATCTTGTGTGTTCATTTCAATAATTTAATTTTTTTTTATGCGCTTCAATAATTTATATTTACAGGTATATACATAGATAGCTTAGGGAGTAGAAAGGGGGTATGAGCTCGGCAAAGAAGTTTCAAGTAAAGAAACTCTGCGGAATGAGATTGTTGATTACATTTTCAGGATGGGGGATTTACATGAGTTTTTTTTTTCAATGGCTTCAATAATTTATTGTACATTGATATTTGGACATAGTTGGCGTTGAATGGAATAAATTATTTTTGTTTCTTAAATAAAATTACCATGATCTTATTTGAAAATATTAGTATTTATAGAATATTAGAAAAAAAAGGCCAAAAATTGGCTATATAGTGTTCATTGCAAGTTGCAAAAAGTAATACTCCATCCGTTCCAAATTGAGAGCTCCTTTTGGGGATTTCATCTATTTCAGGGGATATGTAATGATTACACCTATAATACTTATCATTTCCACCATTACCTCTATATTTTACTTACTTTATAACACTTATATTCATCTATGAGGGCACTTTTGAAAAATCACTAAATTTTTCCGTCCATTTTTGGAAAAGGACCATCGTTTTGGAACAACCCAAAATGGAATAATGAACTCTCAATTTGGAATGGAGAGAGTATAAGATAGCGGGCAAAGAACGCTATGGAAAGTATAAGATAGCGTTCTTTAACGCTGTATTAGCCACTGCTATTAAAAGTCTTGGACGTTCAATAGCGGGCAAAGAACGCTTATAAGTTATCTAAAACAGCGGTGAAAGAACGCTACTCCTTTCATCCCGATTTGTTTGTCTCCTTTTTGACTTATACATGTTTCAAATTGACTATCCAATTTCAAAATCAATGGCTCAAATTATGTAAATTTTCAAATCAATGGATTAGATTTGGTTTCCCTAATAAGTTGAGAATCCGAAATTGGACAAACAAATTGGGATGGAGGGAGTATTAAAAGTATGTTAAAGATAGCGTGCGAAGAACACTATAAAAATGTTACATACCATAGCGTGCAATGAACGCTATGAAAGGTATTAACTTTTAATAGCATTGGCTAATACAACATTCTCCAGAACGCTATCTATGACATTCAATAGCGTTTTTCGCACGCTGTAAAATGTGATTTTTGGAAAAGCAGCTATGTATGTAAATACAAATAAATGTGGATATGTGGGCACGCGCCCCGAAAAATCGCCCGATTTTGGTTTGCGGCCCTCTTTTTAGAAAACAGCGTGGCGAAACGCTTCGATTCAGAGTCGCCACTCAGGTTTTAGCGGTGAGGCACCCAAGGAACCGAACTCGAGAACGTTTTGCTACGTTTTGCTTTGATTTGAAAAGGGGTTTGATTTGATTCGAAAAAGGCGTAGACTGGTCCGTCGTCACCTTCGATATCTGAGGTGCGGGAGCCAGGTTACGAGAGGGGAAGGGTTTTATGGCACCACCTCTCGCCCAATCCGGAGATCGGTCTCTACTCGGGCATTTTGTAAAACGTTTGCATTTTTCTTTCATTTGATCATTTTTAGCCAGTTAGGGCGGGGGAACAGTTAATGGGGATTAATACTGTAACAGCTTGCAGTTTAAATGACAAAATGTTTATGGATGATGGTTTGCTTGCTTGAATTGAATTAAATGTAAGAACATAGATTGAGAACAAACACTGCAAAGAGTTCAACGGGATGATGTGCGCTGCTCGTCGGACACGTGGCAGGTGACATGCTGGCACGCAATGGCAGAACCACTGCACGCCAACAGACCCTGCGCACGCCACCTTAAGGCTGGCGTACACTACCCTATTGGTTTCTTACAGCTCTTACTCTCAACCCTCTGGGCTCTGGAATGGACCAGTGCACACCCAGGACAAACCACGTACTTGATAACATAGTTTATGAATATATTACAGGCAGACAGACGTAAGAAATGGTTAAGAGCCATGAAAATAGCACAGCAAACCCCATAAACAGAGTGGGGAGAAATAAGAGGCCAAAATGGAATTGTGATGTAAGGGCCATGCACTGGCTTGTGTCAAACATGTCGTACGCCACCCCATGGGGGCCGTACGCCAGGCTTGCACGCTAATCAGGGTCTGGCTTTACATCATCTGGGCTCTGGAACATGACCAGAAACACCCCAGAGGCCTTTCAAAGCAAAAGAAAGCAAGTATTGAAATGCTACACCTATACAGTTCTAAATACAGGAAGCTAGAAATTGGTTGTTAGCATGCAATAAGGTGATGAATAGACAAGAAATAAAGCATGAAACAAAGATCTAGACCCCATTTCACAACTGGAGTACGCCAGTTTCGGAGGGCTCGGACCTTCGGTACGCGACCTAAAAAGTGGCGTACGCAGGGTCCAGACAGATCACAGACAGATCAAATTTTAAGACTGTACGTACTGCCACGGACCGGCGTACGCGGGCCTATGACCGGCGTACGCCGCTTATAGTAGAAACGATTTTTTTGTTTTTGAAACTTTGATAGCTTTAGGGCCAGGACTGGTATTGATTACCAGCCTTGACCCTGTTAGCTCCCCTCAGGGATCAGAACAGAAAGCAGTACAAAGATGTATACCTTTGGCTTTTGGATTTGAAAGATGTTTAAACTTTGAACTTGGTTTTGAAAGGAGAATGTAGGTGGATGTTTGACTGCAAGAGGTGTATGGAGGGGTCTCTTGTTTACTCTTCCAATGAATGAAAGAAAAGCAAATAAGAAAAACCAAGAAAAGAGAAAGAAATAGGCTTGAAGCTTGGGGAGCCAACCCTTTGTTAGACCAATAGAGGGGGTATATATAGGGGAAGAGGGAGAGAGAAGGGCTGAGGTCAGTCAAAGTGACTGAAGCCTTAGCCCTTAAGTCTCTCCTTTCATTGGATGAGAGGGAATATGATGATGGGCTATGTGTAAAGGATGTCCCCCGGCCGAGATTGCTTTTTCGATTGATTGGAAGGTTCCCATGTATTGTAGGCCCCTACCCATGGTTTCTGCATGTTTAAAAACACAAGTTTGACCGGAGGTTGACTTGGCGTACGCCACTATATACCTGGCGTATGCCAGGTCAAATCTGGTCAAACGGTCAAAGTTGACCGATGACTGACACGTGGCAGAGAACCAGCGCACGCCAGGAAAGTATTGGCGTAAGCAAGTAGGGTTTTGTTAAGGCCTTTTGGTTCTAGTTTAGAGAGTTTGAAAGGAATTTGAAAGGGTTTTTGGAATGCTCAAAGCTCAAACACACTAATATTTCTGGGGTGTTCTTGATCCGTTTCATCATCGGGGAATTTAAAGACTGTACGTAAACTAATCTGGAAAGTCCAAAATAGGGTGTCTACAGGATATATGTTTACACGTGTGCCACTGGTGGCGGCGAGAAATATGAAGGTGGAGGAGGGAGACGAGGGGAGCGGAGGCGGAGGAAGGAGAGAGGAGATGGTGGAGATTAGCTGTGGCGATGGCAGAAGTTGTGGTGGAGGAGAGTAGAAGGCCGAACAAGAAACAAGAAAAAAGAAGAAAGAAGCTGGACGAGTGGAGCGGGGTATATTGGCCGGAGGGGATAGTCTCTACAAAAGGGGATCCGCATGAAAACCCCCCCAAAAAATAGGACCGCTAGGCATTTTCCATAAAATCAATGGGTTTATTAAGATGGCTTGGCCCAAATAAAACCCATATTTAAATATGGATGGATTTGGGCTGATTATAAATTAATGGGTTTACGCGGATCCATTTAGATGGGCACAAATTGCCACCTCTAGAAAAAAGGGTTAACTCTTAGGTATATTAACGAGACCGTGACAAGGTTACGAATTTTAGTCAAGCAAAATATATAGATTGGGTTTCCAGGTTGTACCCAAAATCCTGTGCAATTTTGCAAATGCAACATCGTATAATGTACCACGATTTCGATGTGTCATGGCAACGTGGCGGAGCCCAGTCTATGGTTAGTCGGGAAATGATTTTGGGAGAAAACTATATATGTCGCGTTCAAACGCATTCTCTTTTTTCTGCGGATGCAAATTGTTGTTTTGTTTCATGAGAGAAGCAGCAGCCACACCCGGCCCTAATCACGCCATGCGATTGTTCAATTCTTTCATCGCCGTGACATCATCATTTGAATATTCAATTAATTTGTTCAGAAAGTCTACGGTTCCCGATCGGAATCCCGACGCCCCGCCGGGTGCACTTCGGCCACTGGACGGCCGATCCGATCCGATCCGTCCAAAAATTCTAAAAAAAAAAAACTGAGTGGGCCTACTCAAGAATAAACGGCATTTGACGTGTGTAAGTGGCCGATCCAAGCACTCTATTCTTGGCCGATCCAAACACTCCATTTTTAGCCGGTCCAACACAAAAATGAATTTATTGGATCGGTCATCTACATATGTCGGATGCCATTTATTCTCACGTAAGGCTACTTGGTTTTTTTTTTCTCAAATTTTTGGATGGATAGAATTGGCCGTCCGGTGACCGGAGTGCGCCCAGCGGGGCGTCGGGATTCCGATTGGAAAATTTGTTAGACAAGGCTCTCTCTCTCTCTCTCTTGGAATCTGGGGCTTTGGAAAGAAAGAAAGAAAGAAAGAATTTGAGCAGGAAAAAGACTGGGGAGGGGATTCTATCTGTAACTGTCCTGGAAATTACTGAAGTTTTCTTAGAAAGTGCTTTTGATTTGATAAAATTATATTACTGACAGTATTCAATATTCGTTTATTCTGAGATATTGTGGAACGTTAGAAGTAATTACTTGGGAGAAGCTGATGAACTATTGAAATCTTTGATGGGCTTACTTATTGTTTAATAAAACTGAAAATTAAAGTTAAAAGTTGAAAAAATAAGTATTGAAAATTGAATATTGATT
>BPLS01021662.1:0-25108 GCA_019656275.1 Rhododendron kiyosumense | reverse complement strand
GTCATGGGAAGTTTCTCGAGGAAGAGAATGGGTCCCATGAGACGATTATAGTTAGTGAGACGCTAATGTACGATACGTCATGGGAAGTTTCTCGAGGAAGAGAATGGGTCCCATGAGACGATTGTAGTTAGTGAGACGTTAATGTATGATACGTCATGGGAAGTTTCTCTTGGGAAAGAGAATGGGTCCCATGAGACGGTTATAGTTAGCATGGGGTAGTGGATGTCTAACCCTAATGTATGATACGTCATGGGATGACTCAATCCTCCTGTTATGGTCTTAAGTGAGAACATACTCGGTACATAACTTAGATGCGCTCACCTAGGACCCTGGTGCAGGATAAGCAAGGGGAAGGGTGGACCCATGAGACGGTTGTAGTTAGTGGATGTGGGAGGAAAGGATCTCGTGGAGATGATCCTTAGATTTCATGTAAGACGATGGATAGTAAAGAAAAAGATGATGTGTTATTATTCTGTACCTCTCATGTATTATCAATTGTGATATTATTGTTATTATTGAATGCTAATTGTAGAGTAAGGGGTTGGTAGGATTGGATTATTCTACTGGGTGAATTATCACTCACGGATACGTTTGTATTCTGGCAAATCGTTTGCTTCGGCATTCAATTTGCTAGAGTGTGCAGGATTCCACGGTGGAGCAGTTGATAAAGGTAGGATCCCTGGAGCGGAGTCTGGGCCAACGTTGCTTGGAATTCGTGTCAAAACTAGAGTCGCTCTGGAGCTGCTTTTGTTAGATAAATGTACATAGATTTTTGTATTATTTTGAAATTGAAATTTTTATATAAGGATAAATTAGGGCCTAAAAGTTTATAAAATTCAGTGTATTTTATGTATAATGCTTCCGAAATTCCTTGAAAAATCGGGGCGTTACAAGGGCATTGGAATCCATTACATGCATCATATCTATAATATTTATGTTTCTCAATTCACCAATTTTTCTACCCAATAAGTTGGCGGGAAAGCTCTTTTATTGCGAAAAATATATAAGACAACTCTTTTTTCTTAGCTTTTATTATTTTAGTTCTTCTTTTGTCAAACAAATGTATAAAATCAAAACATTCATTGAATCCATCAAAACACAATTTATATCCATTTTTTCACAAATCATAAATTGAATCCAACAAAATCAAATCCAATTTCAATGGTTCAATGAAAAATAGGCAAGTGAACAAGAAGAACTCTTAACAATTTAAACCAAGCTTTTGTTTCTAGAAATTAAGTCACAAAAATAAAATAGATATTTAAACATGTAATTTCATCATAGCCCTAGCAACTAATTGAGCTACTCATAATTGAAATGAAAGACAATAATTGAAAACAACTTTATTGAATTGCATTAAGAAGATAAACTTACAAGTAATGAAAATATATGTAGAGACCCGTAAATTTGCATAAATGATTTAAATGTTTTACGAGCAATAAAATGAAGAAATTGGTTTGGAATAAGGAGATTTGGGGTTAATGTGTTAAAATGGTACACTTAAGGGGTAAATGTGTGATGTGTGCATAGTGTGTATATATCAGGTGTGTGTGAGGGGTAGGGAATAACTTTCCCATTCTCCTCCCTTCTCACTCTCCTGTTCCTCTCTCCCTCTCTCGGCTCTCACTCTCTCACTCTCATTTCCACTCAAATTCCACCCAAGTCACCCAAAACCTTCACAAAACAGCCTTCATCCCTTCATTTATTCGCGTGTTGCAGCCCGTATTGCACCGGGGTGAGCTCAATGGAGGCGTATCCCATTCGAATTCAAGATTTGAGGATAGCGCTTGAAGAATTTCTTGAATTCGTTCTCCAATCTTTGAGGTAGGGAGTTCTAACTTTCAATATATGTTTATGGTTTGTTTCTTGCTGCTTGATTCATGTTTGAAACCGTAGTTATTGTTGTTGATGTTGTTGCTGTTGAGAAACCCATTAGATTCTGTCAAAAATCTACCCAAAGGCTATTGTTATCGATAACATTTTCCTTGTTATTGATAACATCATGTTCTAGAGCCCAGAAAACTTATTGTTATCGATACCCTTAGTATTGTTATCGATACCTTTGTGTTCCAAAGGCCAGAAATTCACTTGTTATCGATACCTTTGCCCATTGTTATCGATACCCTTGCGTTTGGAATGTTTCTGAACCCAATGGTATCAATACCATTTTTATTGGTATCGATACAAGCTGTTTATCTCCAGTTTTCACTGTTTTGCTTCATTTTTCACCTTTTGATTTTCGATCACTTCCAACTCATCCAAACCCCTCCTAAATGATTTTTAACTTGATTACTCATGTCTAATGACTTCATCGGACATTTAGCCCAACTAAATGCTCATTTGAACGGTACAGACTTGTTGGAAAAAGGATTTCGAAACTTTACGGATACAACAAGAACATATCAGGACATCCCGAAAGGGAAAAGAGCCTGGCAGAGGACATTGGGGTCCTTTAATTGGCCCAGGATGAGCTACATGCTCGTATTTGATACTTCATGACATCCCGAATAGGTAAAGAGCCTGACAGAGGACATTGGGGTCCTTTAATTGGCCCAGTAAGATCTTCGGCTCATGACACAAGTACGAGACACGTTGTGACTTGAAGTTTTCAAAGGTTATCTAATGAAACATGTGATTGGTTTTGGAAATGAAATATTGGAATTAGATTCCCCTTGTTGCTCTTATTATTGATTTCGATTGTCATTGTTCCTATAATGACCATTCTCACATCTCATATGCATACATTGTTAGATTAGAGCTTTCTACTGGGCTAGTGTAGCTCAAACCTTACTTTATTTTCAGGTGCTAACTCTAGATAGTAACTTCATGTTGGGAGTGCATGGATTGTGGACACGATTTTGAAAGCTAACACCAAGGAGTTATTAAGACATCTTTGTAATTTATTTTTGGAAGATGTATTCATAACTCTATTTGGAAATCTTTTGACTAATGAATATTGTAAGTTCTAAATTCCGGTTTGATATTCAATACTTATGTGATTTGGGCCATGGAGCCAAAGATGTACTTTTGTAATCTTTTGGACTTGAAGGTGTTATAAAGAAAATGGGAATGTTAAACTCTTTTGGGGTATTACACGGATTAATGTGAGGTTTTAATTATGAAAATTTCTTTATAATTATGTTGAAAATCGAGGGTGTGACAATATATATCCTTGATGCTTGGTTTTCAACAAAGTAAAAAGAAGAACACTTTTAGAAATAAGCAAAATGGTTTTCCTGGAAAACTAGCACACCATTTCCTCCTCACTTCTTCTACTTTTAAAGATGTAGGAAAGTCCAAGTAGCTCAATAGGGGATTGGTAGAAATAAATGTGTGTAGTTATTGAGAAATGGGAAGGAGGATGGGATGAGATAATTGGGAAGAGGAATAGTTAAAGCCTTCAGAAAAATAATTCATTGGTTGCCTGGGATTCTAGAACCAAGAAAAAATGATTCAGTGCCCCTTATAGTGGTGCAATCAAGAAGACTTACATAAAAAGTATAAAAGGCCTCACTCTCATATCTTGAACTCTAGACCTTTTGCTTCTTGTACACTTAGCCATTGCCACTTGAGCTACATAGATTCTTATTTTAAATTGCTCCAAGTTTATTATGGCTGCTGATTTTGCCACTCCCTTTTTTGTTAATGTCACTCCCCTGCAAGTATATTTTTGGTGCAAAAATACACTTGCGGGGGAGTGGAGTTAACAAAAAAGGGAGTGACAAAATCATTTCCTTTTATTATTTATTCTTGTCTCTAGATTTCAATTTATTAAGCAACCTTATTTGATACATGCAAACATAAAAATAACTAAAATTAAGATTATTTAGAATACAAAATAGGTCTAACAAAGTAGTAATTTAAGAATTGTAATGTACACTAAAACGTGTACATTAGTGCTCAAGACCAATCACCAGAGAAATATAAAAAACTACACAACCCCATAACATAACCTGTTAGATGACACCCAGAACAACAACAGTCACAAGTACACACGTGAGATAAGAGTGAGCTACGGTGGAAAGCAAAACAACTCCCTCCGTCCTATTTGTAGAGTCCCATTTTGGGGTTTCAACTTTTTAAGGGAACGTAATGAGTACATCAAAAAGAATTTATCTTTCCAATTATGCCCATGATTTGAGACTTATGTAGATAGTAATAACTCAATTCAAATATCACAATAATAATGAAATTTTACTAGGTTTCAATAGTTAATTTTGGAAGGTGGACATATATTTTGGACGTCCCAAAAAGGAATAAGGGATTATCAAAATGGGACAGAGGGTGTACTTTCGAAGAAGCTTTTCAACAAATAAGTGGTGCTCATTTCTAACAAGTGGGCTTTAGAAATCAGAACAGCTTCATTCACTTGTTTTAATATTTTGGTGCCTTATTTACTTTGAGGTAATGTAAAAATTTGAATCGTCACAAATATATTTTTTAAAACTAGGTAGTTATCTAGACGTTAGGAATTTAATATACCAATTAGTTTCACTAGTAAATTAAATTACCCCACTAATTTAATTAATTAAAATTTGGGTCTCTACAACTTTCATTTAATTAAGTACTCCTACATGGAAGCATAATGATGTTTGATTTAGAGTAAATGGATAGTAAATATGATTTAATTGAGGCATTCCGTGATAACTAAAAATTTATAGTCTACAATAAGTTCAAAGATATAGTAGGTCCCCTTAGAGAAGTTGAATGGATATATAGATGGTTGTTAATAGAGGTGTCAAATGGGTTAGGATGGCATGGACACGACACAACATTTAAGTGGGACATGGCATGGCACACAATTTTAACAAGTTGAATGGATATATAGATGGTTGATATTAGAGGTGTCAAACATGTCAAGATGGCACGGGCACAACACATCCTTTAAATGGGACATGACACAACACACGATTTTAGACGGTCCAAGCATAGGCATGATACGGAAGTTGGCCGGACACGAGCACGGGGTGTACAACAAAACAAGTGGAGTACTAATTTTTTATTTATTAAATAAATTGACTTGCTACATTATTAATCATAGAAAACTGAAATTAGTATTATGCATATTACAATATATACTTACGTATATTATAAATGAATATCTTTTTTTTCAACAAAACTTTGTTAGAGATTGTAGAGACCCGTATTTTTCGAAAATGGTTTAAAGGTTTTATAAATACTAGAATACCGAATAAATGGGAAAATTGTGAGTTTATTTGATTTGGGGCTTAAATGATAGGATTGTTATTTGAGGGAATGTGAGTGTGATTGAATTGGGTGCTAGTATAAAAGGGGGGTGTGTGTGTGGTAGGAGATAAAAGTCCCCCTTATCTCTCTCTCTCTCTCTCAGTTGCTTCATCTCATAAAACTTCACCCCAAAACTCAAAATCCATGGTTATCAACCTCCATTCCATCTTCTAGACGTAATTTGAAGCTCATGGTTTGTTGGATAGAGCTCGGAGAGGAGTGTTCATGGAGGATTTCGAGTTTAAAAGCTAGGGCTCGCAAGTGGATCTTGGGTTTCGGCCTTGGAAGCTTGAGGTAGGGATTTCTTACTCACTTTATGTGTTTATGAGTTAATTTCGTGCTTAAAATGCGTTTTGATCGTCCTCATTCGTTCATTTGAAAAACTGTCAAAATCTGCAGAAATCACCCAAAATCACCTAGGGAACGATCCCCAAGCAAGAGGGATCGATCCCTCATTCAAAATCTGGATTTTTCCCTTGGGGGATCGATCCCCAAGAGAGGAGGGATCGATCCCTCTCCTTTTTGGAAATTGTGCTCGCTTTCTAGGTTTCAACCCAACTTCAAACGGCCGTAACTTTCTCGTCCAATCGATGTCCGATTCATGCAAACTTTATATCAATTTGAAGGTCTTGAAGTAAGCTTTCATTTACCACTAGAATCACCTTAAGACTCTTAGTACACAAAAATTTATGATCATTTGAGTAGAGGTGTGTCAGTCTGCCAATGTCTGTGGCTATTCCTAAGGTTGTTCTTGACATGTGTTATGATTTCCTATATGATTAGGACATGTTTAAGTCACTCTTGAGCATGATTGCTTATGTCCTAATAACTCGTTGTTTGATCTTGTCTCTTAGCACTCATTAGAGCAAAATATCAACAACGTTGGTTAAGGAAATGTACCGTAAGGTCGATAGGAGTACCATGGGCTATAAGGGATAAATTGGTGAGTGTCATGAGTAGACATGAGCGTGTCTAGTGATCCGATGGATTAGTGTTGTGACTTGTATCCTCGTGCCTCGTCTTGTCGAGCTCCCTAGGTTCCTTTGACACTCGTACTATAAGATTCTTGTTTAGAATCTAGTGGGTGGTATGTTGTGAAGTCGTTGTGGGTCCGGTACGTGACATAGGGCGTTGTGATAGACTTAAAGGAATAACATGGGCTTAATGTGGGCAGCGTGCCCTTTTCCTTCCTAGGAAAGGATTCCGTTCCCTTCTCAAGGAGAAAAATGCCGGTTCGATGGAGCGCTTTAAATGCTGGACGACAAGTGCTCACGAAAATACAGAGTTGCCACTCGGATTTGAAGGTCCGACACCCAAGGAACCGTATTTCGAAGCACTTGTCGCGTTGTTTGATTTGAAAAAGTGAAAGCACCAGTCCGTCATAACCATATCTGGGTTCGGGAGCCAGGTTACGAGAGGGGAAGGGTTTTATGGCACCCCTCTCGCCCAATCCGGAGATCGGTCTCTACTTAGGCATTTGCGAAAAGATTGTTTGTTTGCGATTATGTATGATTAATCAATTCTTTAGCCAATTAGAGCGGGGGAACAGTTAAAGGGGATTAAAACTGTAACATGTTTGCAGGATGTGATAGATAGCATGGATGGGCAGTTAGTATAAAATGAGAACAGACTGCTGTGGGAGTTTAAACAAACTGGGAGGCCCATGTTTTGGAGTGACGTGCATAGGAAGAAACCAGCATGCATTGAACAAGTCACTGCATGCTATTCACTCTTGCGCACACAACTCTAAAACACACGCGCGCCGATGAGCTCAAACCCACAGCTCTTATTCTAAAACCATTTGGGCTCTGGAAGGACCAATGCACACCTAGAACAAACCACGCAATTATAAGCAGCAAAATATACAGTTTAAAGGCTGTAAAGCCCTACAAATTAATAAAATACCCCATAAACAGTGTGGGGACAAAATAATGGCCTAAGGTCAAGCTACCCGTGCAAGGCCACTCACTGGTCAGAGGCAGACTATCGCGCGACGGAGCCACTTTGTTGCGCGAGGGTGCGCCCTGGCGCGCGATGGAGTCAGTTTGGCGCGCGATGGTGCGCACTGTCGCGCGATGAAACCAGTCTGGCGCGGGATGGTCGCGCCCTGGCGCAACCAGACCAGTGCTTGGTTTACACATTTCTGGGTTGTGGGACAGGTCTAGAATGATCCCAGGGGTACTCCAAAATAGCAGAAATGAAAATTAACTACAAACTAGCAACTCTAACAAATGAAAGCAGTAAACTGATTTTTTACATGCTTGCAGAGTGATCTATATGTAAATAAATACAAAACAATAGGACACCAATCCCCACGCGGTCCATTGCGCGTTGGACTAAGACAGTCGCACGCGAGAGTGGGATCATCGTGCGTTGGTTCCTACCTCGACGATTTTTGAAACCTTGCCAGCTTTAGGACCAGAACTGGTATTGATTACCAGCCTTGGCCCTGCCAGCCCCCCTTAGAGATCAGAACAAAGAGTAGAACAAAGGTAAATTATACCTTCGATTCTTGAGTTTTGAAAGGTGTTTGAGCTTTGAATTGAGGTTGAGGTTGTTTCAGGTGTTTGAGTTGAAGAAGAACAAGCTATGCTCTTTATGGTGCTTAGGGTGTAAACCTTTGAATGCCAATTTTTGTTAACCCTTTGAAAGAGAACAAATGGGGGGTATAAATAGGGAGAGGGGGTGAATCTGGTTAGTGCCAGGAGAGGAGTTCAGCCAATCCACGAGGCCTGCTGAGAGTTGCATTGGTGGCCAATTGCCCATCTCAAGAAAGATTGGTGGTAGGTTGGACCGTCGCGCTATAGAGTCAGTCCGTCGCGCGATGGTGCGCCCTGGCGCTGGCGCGGGATGATCGCGCCCTGGCACGGGTCAGTAGGGTTTTTGGTTTTTGAAGTGGCTTTAGGCTAAGTTAGATTCAAGGGTTTTACAAACACTCAAAGTTCAAACACTTAACATTCCCAGGGTGTTCTTGATCCATTTCATCATCGGGGAATCAAAAACCGTAAGTAAACTAATCTGGAAGCTCAGATTGGGTGTCTACACTTAAAATATTTATGAATGTACAACGGAGCATACTTGTGAGTTTGTAATACATTGTTGATGATGTATGAATGAATGTGAACTTGGAACTTGATGTCTGCTTATATTCGACTTGATAATGCATGTGTGTTTGCATGAGTTGTGAATTTTGAAATGAGGGTCCAGCAACGCAAGGTGTGGTAATGTGAAGACTCTAGAGGTCCCGCAACGCAAGGTGTGGTAATGCAGAAACCCAGGTAAAGAGAATTCAATGTGACGTAAGGGGTGGTAACACAGTTGAATGTCTCACATGATGAAGAGAATTCAATGTGACACAAGGGATGGTAATACAGTTGAATGTCTCACTTGATGAACAGAATTTTGATTGACTTTAGAAGTCTATGTTGATGTTTGGATTACTTGTTACTTGAGATTGTGGTTGTCAAAAAAGAAGAATGAAAAGTTGGTTCTATTAAAGTTTTATTAAAGAAAGAAATTTGAGTTTTGAAAAGAAGATTTTTATTAAAAATCCTCCAATATTTTTGAGCGAATCAACGGATCCAGTATTTGGGCACAAATCAACGAACTCCGCCATTAAAGCTCGAATCAACGGAGCTTGACCATAATGGTCTTGAGTTTTTCTCTAAATTGTTTTGGAAATCAAAAGGAAAGTTTTATGAAATGAGACTCTATGGTGAATGGTATGAAATGAGGAAGTTGCTTGTGGCATGCACTCGATAAGTTATAGATTGTTGAACTGTTGTTGTAGCATGTTAGATTGATATAAGTTAAATGTTGCTTCTAGTTGATGTATGAATAGTTAGGGTTATCTCTAAGATGTCCGGAATTTCGCGAATCTCAAATTCGTCTGTTCATTTTGATAACCCCTCTTATATCTCATTATTTGCTTGTTGCGTCTCATTCGCGTTTGGTGCATGTTTCATCACATTTTCATATAATTTGAGTATAGATTTCTCTATTGAGCTAGTGTAGCTTAATCTATTATTTTCAGGTACAAAGCAAAGAAGTTGGCATGGCGTGCTTATTGATAAATGTCTTTCGAATTTATAAAAGAGGTGATCATTCGCATCTAATTTGAAAGAAGTATTTGGAAGAATGATCATTATAAACTGTAATTACTATTTTAGTATTTTGATAACTTTAGGCTTGAGCCAAGATTGTAACTTTTGAGAACAGGGGAAAGTATGTCATTTGGGTATTATCGGTATTACAGTTATGATTTTATTTATTGAAAATGATTATTATTTATGTTAAAAATCGAGGGTATGACAGAGATGAATATGTTGGGAAACCGAATCCCCAAGACCCAGTAATGACGCGTACAGATTAGACAACAAAAATAAAAACCCTACAAGGCGGAATTAGGGTTTTACCACAACTCCCTGCGACGCGATCGCTGGTTGAACTTGTTATAGCACGCCTTGCTATAAACCACGAATACTGCTCGATCGTACCTTACGATCTTCTATCGTATTCTCTGCACGTCTAGAACGCGAACTGAGTGTGGACTCTTTCGCGATCTATTTGCCCTCTCTAAGTCTGCCTCTATTTCGTGAATAATAGAAAAACGTTAACCTAACCTAAAGAGCATAACGTATATATATAGGGCTACGATAGAAGCCTAAGGAGTAATAAGTCAGGGCTCCCGGTGTAAATAAGAAAATCTAATCCCACCAGGATTCTACTTCTTATTTCACTAATTATAATTCACCCCACTACAGAATTATAATTGCACTCCCGTCCTTATCTCAATTATATTACGAGCTCCATGATATTAAATACTTATTAATCTTCCCACGTTAAGATTACAGATACCCGTTGATTAAAATAAATTACTAACAGAATCGACATCGGCATGACACAATTAAGTAAACGAATCGACACGACACGAAGTAAATGCCGCGACCAGGCTTGTTTGACACCCCCTAATTGATATTGTTGTTCACTTCCATAAGCAAATGTTATGAGAGGGCCCCATTTCTTATCTACTATTTTTTTTTTTTGGCTGCAACAATGGTATTAAAATACATCAAGAAAGAAACATGTACCAACAGAAGGGTTGAAGGAGTTTACTCTTTCATCGTTCATTTATGAACTGATCTTTATTACTAACAATGCGAAAAGAAAATGATATGCTATTGAAAATTTAAGAGGTGAAAAGAGAAAGTAAAATATAACAAGTGCAGTGATTATGTTCTCTTAATAAATTGAAATCCCCCCCAGAACAACCAACAAATGAAACATATGGATTATGCAGTGCTCTTGGAGCCTCCAGAGTCCAGAGGTTTTCTTTACCAAACATCAATGTGAGATAGTAGAGTCAGACATGTCATGTTGAAGCCCATACTAATATGAGGTGGAAAAGGCTTTTGAAATGCTCCCTCCGATCCACTTTAAATGTTGAGTTCTTTCATTTTCAAACCTTAAAAAATATATTTTTACATATTATATTTATATTTTTCTTACACCAAATTAATGTTTTCTTTATGAACTATTTAATTTGATGCAAAAAAATACTCCCTCCGTCCTTTTTTAAATGTCCTGCTTCGTAATTTTAACTTATTAAAAAGACATCATCATTACACATTTCACATCAATTTTTACCTCCACTTTCCCTCCTTACCCTCTATGAAAACATCATCATTATCCTTTTTAAATGTCCTGCTTCGTAATTTCAACTTATTAAAAAGACATCATCATTACACCTTTCACATCAATTTTTACCCCCACTTTCCCTCCTTACCCTCTATGAAAACATCATCATTATATTTTTATTCACCAACTTTTCAAAATAGAAACTTTTACGGGCAAAATAGTAAATTTACCAACTTTTATCCACTAACTTTACAAAATGGACACTTATTAAGGGACAACCCAAAATGAAATATTGGACTCTAAAAAAGGGACGGAGGGAGTAATATGTAAAAATGTATTTTTTTGAAGTTTGAAATTGAATAGATTCTCGCAGGGTACACCTACAATGGGACGGAAGGAGTACTACATGAGGATTCTCCAAGAGCATGTAATAATTTTTCTTGCTTTTTTTTTTTGTCATTTGCTAAACCTAATCTACTATATCCTAGCAGACTTGGGGAGGGGGATGGGTGTTTGCGGGAATTGAATCATGCCCATGTGCATGAGAATATAAGTGAAACACCAACTGCTTTATAAAGAGATTAAATTCTGTCCGGCGAACAAAATGGGTTTTCCCGCTAGCACCCTTTGTGGGCCCGCTTTTGAGCATTTTTTGGGGTAATCTAAACCATGCATTTTGTAGGGTTTGTAAAATAATGTATTTATGCAAAAAAAATCAACTTGTCCGAACATTTATAGGTATGTCAAAAGTTAAGTTCTAGACGAAAAAATAAACGGCTTGAATCTGTGAACTGTTTTTTAAGTTAAACTGTTCACAGTCGTTCATTTTTCCGTAAAAAAAACTCAACTTTTGACATACCTATCGAAACTTAATTTTTGCATGTATACATTATTTTATAGACACTATAAGATTCACGGTTTGAATTTTCTAAAAATGTGCGAAGGGAACCCATGGGCTGGCAGAGAACCGCCTTTCTTCGCCGGATCCAGACAAAATTTGCTCTCCTCTGTAAAATGGTAGTACTGGTAGATTGTTAATAGAGTCCCGTGAAGAGCGGTTTCTTCACCAGTGGCAACAACTTTTTCCACACGCCTTCCTTCATACTTTCTTACGCGGCTCCACTCCATCTTTCCCGCCGTTCTTGATTCCTATCAAGTTCCATACGCTACGGAAGCGAGTACGCATCTTCAAAAGTCAAAACCACCCTCGGACCCTCAATGCTATCTAGTTTGAAAATTTAATCCGAAAATGTTCTAAAAAAATTACTAAAAATTAAGTGCTCCGTATCACATCAAAGTGAATTTAAATCACTGATTTATCTTTTCGGGATATTTTTGGATTCACTTTTGGACCACCTAACATTTTGGCCAATATAAGTACAGAGTACTTATTTTTTGAAGTAAATATGATATCTACATAATAAGGGAAAATGATTTTTGAATCTTATCTCTTTATAAATCCTAACTATTGATTTGTTTCATGAATCCTACAACTCTTCCTCCCAAACTCTTCCTCCCAAACAATATTAATTGCCATTAATTAGATCTCATGTTGCGTCGTGTCTTTAGGCACGAGCAAACCCTAGTATTATGAAATAATGACCTTCTGTCTTATAAAATAGGAAATAACTAATAAGTACTTAAAAATAAGAAGTTTAGCAGAACGCACCTTCGTCATCACGAAATTTGTCAAACAAACTAGTTCCACGTGCAAACAACTATTGGGCACACTTGGGGTGTGCTGTCCCTTTGTTCTGCCGGAGTGTGGCTTGCTCCGGTCTCATTTTGATTGATCAGAAACGTTCATTTTGTAGAGTTAGTCAAGTAAAACATGCGTGCAAAAAATCAGCTCGATCGGATATCATGCAATGCCTGATCGAAATACTTTTATCTTGAAATATATATTTTTTTTGATCCACAAAAACGCCCAAAGGACATCTTGAAAAAATTGGATCCGAAACATTAGATAGATCAAACCAACTAGAACCATTATTTCCAAGATATATGTGTTCCGATCAAACACTTTCGATCAAATTGATTATTTGCGTACTTGTTCTACTCGACGAACTTTACAAAATGAACGTTTTTGATCAATTGAAATGAGACGGGACCGGGCCTCACTTGGCGGGACAGCATGGTACGCCCCCTGAGTTCTGTATCGATCATCGGGTGCCACCCGTATCTGAATTAGATTTCCACGCCGAACGGAATAGGATCTAACCTTTCCTTAACTTTCCAAAGAGTCTTGCTACACACACTTTGTGAGGTCCACCACGGATCCCATACAAATCATCTGAGTCGTTCATTAAATATAAAATATTTTTTTAAGGGTTCCATAAAAAATAAGCTCAATTCAATACCTATAGGTGCTTTATCAAACCATCTAACTATTCATTCAGATTTCCGAATAATAAAAAGTTATGTGGTTGGATCGAGCACCTATAGGTATTGGATTGAGCTTATATTTTACAGGGTCATTTGAAAAAATATTTTACATTTAATGAATGGCTCAAATGATTTGTGTGGGACCCATGATGGGCCTCACAATAAAATCTGTGCACAATCTGTACATAAATTGTATGTGTGTGTAGACTTTCTGCTTCGAAAATACAAGGTCCCAGAACTTTCCAATTTGTGTAAAAATCTCCTCTCGGTTCACATGAATCACATCTCCTTGTTTCATAGACCGACACGCAAGTCCAAAATCGTCGAATTCCAAACAAAGAAAAAGCGGACACGGCTACCGTACATATCCCTAATATGGTGCTCCCAAAAGTCCTATTTTTATGGTCAATTACGAAAAAATCGTGTTACTCCCTCCGTCTCTAAATAAATTTCCGGTCCACAAATCTAAACCTTTAAAAATATGCAATTTTTTTTGTCCAGAAAAATTGAAAAAAATTAACTTGGCGGCCCGGACATTTATTTACGATGGAGGGAGTATTTTTAATTAAAAAATAAAATACTTTTGTTCATCAATTTTTGAATTTCTACCTACCATATTAAAAAAGTAATTGAGATCTTTAATTTGATATGTACATTGTAAAGAAACTCATGAAAATCATGCACAAAATTATTTTATTTTTCAATCCTACGATTGCATATTTTTTTCATAGAGAATTATTTTGGAACAGGGTGAGTATACGATATGTCGATATGTACTTTTGTATTTTGAGCAATAAAAAATTCATTTCCCAATACAAAATCTGATAGTTGAGCGCCAAAAAAAAGTTGTATCTTAAAACAGAAAAGTTCTTTACAAAAATTCATAACTTTTAATTGTCTTTTTTCTTTACTTGCCCCGACTTTTCATAAATTGGATCACAAAAATCAACTATCTCCACAAAAATTCATAAATAAATCACACAAAAATTCGTATCGGGCATATGGTAAACAACAACCAATGAGTTTACTAAATCAAAAGTGTTATGGAAACAAAAGTGCTAGATATCAAAAAAGAAATACCCCGAATAAACTTTTAGAGGCATTTATGACTGTTAAAAACTTTTATTAGTGGTAAGAAATATTTGTTTGGGGTGATTTCAGGGCATATTTTTCAAGGTAACTAGCATTGCTGTTCGGGAGATGATTCATTATACTAAATAGGCCAGCACGACATAGCCTATATGACATGAAGCATAATTGACACAAAATTAAATGGGCCCGGTCGGCATAGCACAGCCCATTTGACACCTCTGCCCAGGACTTTTGTTTCCCGAAACCACATATAGCCTAAATTACTCGCTCCTCAATTCCATCTCCCAAAACCAAGAAAGGAAATCTTTCCTATTTATCACGCTACATATGCATATTCAGATGCATGAATATGTATACATGAACGCATAGCTATAGATTCCAATGGATGTTGAAAAACCGTTATGGGGTGCATTAATCCAGGGTGGGTTAAGCAGATCTTCATGGCCCTTCGCCTTGCTTCTCCTCACGGTTTTGGCCGTTCTGAGCGTCCAGATCACCACCAATGCGGTTTTCCCGACGTGGGCTGGCGGCGGCGGTTTGAGGCAGGAGAAGACTCTTTCCTCCGCTTCGGGCGGTGATTCGCAGCCGACGACGTGTGCAGGGTTCTTCAGGGAAGGGCCGGAGAGGAAGGTGGTGGTGTCAGTCGCTGATTTCGGAGGCGTGGGAGATGGGACAACGTCGAACACGGTGGCGTTTCGGCGGGCGGTGGAGCATGCGGTGAGGTTGGGGAAGGAGCGAGGTGGTGGGGCCCGGCTTAACGTTCCGAGAGGGAGGTGGGTGACGGGAAGCTTCAATCTCACTAGTAATTTCACGCTTTTTCTGGAGGAGGGTGCTGTGATTTTAGGTTCTCAGGTAAATCTTATCTTATAGTAACAAATTCGTTATAAATTGATTTCTAAAAATTCTTTATACACCGATATGAATTACCAGAATTATGAACATCAATTTTAATTTTTCAAAAAAAGAAAAAAAAAAAAAAAAACTGTCATCAGGGTACTTTATCTCAATCCAATATGGATTAATCTTCGATAGTTAAATTTGATGATTTTTCCTCTCTCTATGTATCTGAGTTTGTGAATTGAAGTTTCAAGTTTACGCTTTCTTTCTCCCTCCATCTTTTGCATCCCTACACATGAATCGTGTATGTCCAGACACCTATGTACATATGTATACATATTTCCGGAGTTTTTTTCTTTACGAGACAAGAAATCTAATCTTACTCTTACTCTTATCGTAATGAATTGGGATGGGATAAGTGAGATTTTACCCTTCACCAAATACACAAGAGTATATACAACGCTACTATTGAGCTACTACCCACTTGCTTTCTTGGCATTTATATTCAACTCTTTTGGGTTGAATTTGGACTTTGATTAGGGTACTGCATCAAGACTAGAAATATGAATATGTATTATTATTACAGGTGTGCATACATGTGCACACAAACATGTTCTCTAGGGTTTTTATTGAGGTTAGTGTCTTTTATTGAATTTTATAGTAAGATAGTGTTTTTTTTTATTGAATTTTATAGTAAGGTTAGTGTTTTTTCGTAAAGTCAAATGGTATCAGATTCTCCATCTCATGTAGTGATTAATTATTCAAGATTCAACGTCAGAACTTTTGAATATAATTTTCAATTCCCAAATTTTACAAGCCCCAAGGTTGAATTTCGAGACACCAGGTGGGGATGGATGGAAAATTCAATTCTCTTGGGGGATTTAGTGAAAATTTAAGACTTGAATGCCAAAGATTTAAGCAGAACAGAGCCTATGTATAACCACAAATGTGACACGAGAACAGAGCCCCCATGGTTTAATTTTTTTTCAGGTCCTGTTACTGTATGACTCACATGTTGTCACTGAATAGTGACACGAGAGCACCGCAGGAGGAATCAATTCAAATGGGCTGTCATATTTGATTCTTGTTTTCTTTATAATTTACTTGAGAAAATCCGCTAATGGCAGCTTGGGTATTTAAATGCTTTTTGATGGATTCCTAACCTTTTCCTTGATGACAAAGTTGATTCTACTAATTTTTTTAACAAGAGAGAGATTGCCTTTCTGAATTTAGTAGTGCCTTTCACGTCCGGTCATACAAGTGCCTTCCACTATGCCTAAACAATTTCTTTACTCTGTTAAAGAAATCAGCATAGTGCTGCAAAAGGATGCATGCCGAATAGTTAGATGGTACTATATGCCTAACAATTTCTTTACTCTGTTTTATAACTCATGCTATTCTTCGCCAGCGTATGCGACTAATCTTTGGGCAACCAATCCCATTGTTTCCATTAAAAAAAAATCCCCAGACACCCAATTAAAGTCGGAACAAAATCACACATAGAGTGCCCTGAAAGAGGAGTTGATATATACCACCTAGAAGGTTTTAAATTTGAGACCTAGGAGAGAGCAAATGTATAAATCTTAGAGGAGCAATGCTATGGTGACCATATCAGAGTACCACATTTTGGGCACTATATAATGTGTCACATGACAAATGTGACACATTCTACCAATACAGTAGTGACACATTCTACCAATACAGTAGTGACACATCACATGATACCCAAAATGTGGTACATTAGTGATCTTAATTAGAGATTGGCGACCATGCCACCTCTTGTTTCTCTAAGGGGAAGTCTACTCATGAGCCATTTAGGCTGCCAAGGTCATTATTCGAAAGATTTTGTAACAAAATACAAATGCAACCGTTAATATCTTTTCCTATCAAGAAATGACAAAGCCATCTACGACACTCTCAACTCACTCCGAAACCCACTTATAGAGATGATTGTGTTATTGGATGCTGTTCTTGGTATGAATTAATGGATGTTGGAATTAGAGGATTTTAATTATTTGGCTAGTTGCTACATACATATAAAGAGCAATTAATAATGAGAACTCTTAAAGCGTGATAATAATTTTTGCGTGTCTGGTGATCATGTCCAGTCTAAGCACCCTTTAATAAGTGGATTTTCCTTTATGTCTTATTAGTTGTTTTTGGTTTTATTACTTTGACATAATAACAGGATCCAAAGGAATGGCCGATTATAGAGGCATTACCTTCTTATGGAAGAGGGAGAGAAAGGTTGGGAGGGAGGCATATAAGCCTCATTCATGGAGATGGCCTCAACGACGTTGTCATTACAGGTACTTGTACTGTGTGTATCATATTAACAAAATAAAAT
Source organism: Rhododendron kiyosumense (assembly GCA_019656275.1). Lineage (NCBI taxonomy): Eukaryota > Viridiplantae > Streptophyta > Magnoliopsida > Ericales > Ericaceae > Rhododendron > Rhododendron kiyosumense. Next base: position 7,563 of record BPLS01021662.1, on the reverse strand, counting down.
GGGACGCACTTTTTTCTTTTTCTTTTTTATAACCAAATATTTGGGCCAGCTTACATGCATATACCTTGACTAATTCCAAAGCCCTAAAGGTGACAATCGAGGAAATCCTCCAGTGACCCCAAGGTTTTGGAATGTTTGATGACTTCCATGGGATTCGAAAACATGCGATCGTATAGATGACGAGCACTTATTTATATTCTCATGCCCACTTAACCAAAACCCTTGGACTTAAAATAGGACGCAGTTCTTGTTGTCTTACAAATGTGTTGGCTAAATTATGCCAAAAATATAAATAATAGGATCAAAAATTAAGAAAAAATCACTAAATATAGAAAAAAAAAAAGTTTGACAAAGATGGTTTTTGGTCGTCTTTAAACTTGTGCAAATTCGGACTATATTGTTATACTGTAATGATTACTCTTGCCCAAACGAATGACAAAAATTTTACGAAAGACTAAAAAGTTTACTAATATAGTTTGGTGATATTCTACCGACTTTATTTAAGAATTATTTATTAGTCCAACCTCATACTTAACTAGTATTAATACAGTTTGCTGATATTCTTCTTTAATTTTGGGGGCAATAGTACATATACCAGTATTCTGATAAGCACCTTTACATAATTGAGACTTAGTGGGATAAGCAAGAAACTACCAAGAATTGATGCTATCCTTACTTCACCAATGAGGTTCTATTAGATTTAGATATTGTTGGAATATATAAGAAAAAATTCAAAAAATCAGCTTTTGGGCCTTTTTTTGGATATTTTTCAAAGAATTTGTGTAAAAGTTATCATAATTTTTTTAATTTTTCAATTCCTCTTGTTGAGGCGAACCAATAATAGATAAAAATTTTGGTGCAAAAAACGCGAAAAAGATTTAAATAATGACAAAATAAAAAAATTGCGGTCCACAACTTTTAAATGAGTAGAAACACCCCCTAATTAAATGAGGATGCCTAAAACCATTAGGCTAATTAAAGTTGTAGTGATCATCAGGCCAACCAAGATATATCATTGCTGCTCCTCACTTTTTAAGCTGAAAACCCCTACAATTATTGTGAGAAGCAGCAATTAATACACTTGTCCTCTCTTTTGTCCAATTACACAGTTTAATTAATTTGCTGAAATCATTTTCCTCCCACTTGAGAAGTACTCCCTCCTACCAAATTTTCATTTATACACTTTGTGATGCTCCATATTAGTTGTCTATTTGTAGTGACTTTCCATTTTTGCCCCTCTTTTTTTTGGAATGACAAGTCCAACTATTCCTTGAAGTTAAAGGACTATTTTGCAAAAAATTAAAATTTAAGAAGTGTAATCATTATGTTCCATTAATCACTTGAAAATTTTTAAACGACCGTTCAATCAATTTGTTACGGGCCATGGAGTATGACCATTGCAAATGGAGATTTATTCTTTCATTATGTTTTTGTTTTCCCCCAAGTTTCTTCTCCCTAAGTTAGAGTATCAAACTTTGGAAGCCTATATAAAAATTTTCAGCTTAGACATCTATTTGTGGTTACAAAAGATCAAACAATGTACCTATTTAGATCATTTTGTGAATACAATACAATACGAGACGATGTGATTATTGTTCCTTGTATACTGCTCAAGTGTGTACAATCTTCAGACTTGCTTCATCTTATTAACAAATCTGGTTCATTTATCACTAACATGCCACAGACAATGTAACATGCATTCGGATACGTTTATTGGGTGAGGATCTGTGTCTAATTGTCCAATTCATCTTATTTTCATTTCAAGAACATGAGAATGCGCCAAAATAACTAAATTCCTTACTACAGTTCTTTGATTTCTCAGATAAATTGTTTATAAAGTGGCTTAGGCATTTCATGCATAATATAGGAGTTTCATGTAGAGTTCATGGTAAATGTGAATAACAAAATACGTTTGCTAGGTGAATGTCATCTAAACATGTCGGATAGGGATCCATACCCTTGTTCAAGTGTGTATTTTGTACGTTTAGGAGGCTTCATTTAACACGGGCCATAGACATGCTTAAGCAGAGAGCTCAACATAACCGTAGAAGCAACGATCTATTTTTTCCCAAATGTTTCTTTAGTCCTTCAGTTCCTGAAATCTAAGATAACCAACTGATGATCAGTTCATTTTGATATGCAATTGTAGGGGAAAATGGGACAATTGATGGTCAAGGGAAGATGTGGTGGGAGATGTGGTGGAACAGAACGTTGAAGCACACTCGAGGCCACCTCCTTGAACTGATGAACTCTAACAACATACTTATCTCGAACCTCACTTTCCGAAACTCTCCTTTCTGGACTATCCATCCTGTATACTGCAGGTTCAATTCCACTGCCTTTTCATTTCTGTGTTTGTTTCTTTATCTTCTGATTGTCGCTTTGAATTTCTACAGTGTTGAATTGATGATCATTTGAGTTAATATATTGGCGAATCTATTTCTCATTGACCTATTCTTTTGAGTTTGGAACGAGAACTAGAATGACTTTACTGTTTATTTGCCTCTATTCTCATGGGGCAAGATCGTGGACGTCTGAACCTTGGCAGGAGTCTCATGCCTTGGGTTGCCTTTTTGTGCTGTTACCAAGTGGAAAGGGAAAACAAAAGTTATTGGCTTTTTTAACATGCTTTTACAATTTCCGTAATGTGGTTCCATGTCGATTTTCTTTGGTGCACAAGAAAACAAGAAGATAAAACTAAGAGGCCTCTCAAATGCGATGCCTGCTAGATCAACTGCAAGCATGTCCTTGATTTCTTAAAGGGGAATTACCAGCTTGATCAGCTGGGTTTCTTGCTACTTTCCATCCTTGCTAGCTTATCCGTCACTTGATTTGGTAGGGAAGGTTGGGAAATAAAATAAAAGAACACGCCTTGTCCGTAGGTTCATACCAATATGAGAAATGTGAAGATTGTAACACGGGGCAAAGGCCTCCACAGTTTTGCCTTAGAATCTAGCGGTCTATATATTGTTTAGACTCTGATATTCTATCTTAAACAGGCTGAAACCGATTGTTATTCCTTTTCCAGCTCAACAGACTTGTTATTCTGCATTTTAGCAGTTCTACTCCGGCTTTTGTGGTGGTTATTATCTTTGTCTGAATTGCAAGTACAAGTAAAATTGAAATATTTGACAACTCAAAAACTTATCCCTACTTTATCTGCATGAAAGTTTCATATGCAATATCTACCAAAAAAAGTTTCATATGCATCAAGTTTTACATCCAGAAAACTAACATACACCCTTTAATTGTGTCAGTAATATTGTGATCAAGAATATGACAGTCCTGGCTCCACTCAATGCTCCAAACACTGATGGTATAGACCCGGGTAAGGTTCTCCATTCGCGTTAGTTAGTTTTCGCTCTAATAATACTTAACATGTTCATCTTTTCAATCTTGTGTTACTTATTGAAATAAGAGAGCACAAGTGGTGATCTCCAGTTCAACTTTATACAGACTCGAGCACAAATGTGTGTATTGAGGATTGTTACATTGAGAGCGGAGATGATCTTGTAGCAGTGAAGAGCGGGTGGGACCAATACGGCATTGGCATTGCCCGCCCAAGCTCCAACATCATCATAAGGGGAGTCTCTGGCACGACCCCAACGTGTTCCGGTGTAGGAATAGGCAGCGAAATGTCCGGTGGAGTTTCAAATGTCGTCGTGGAAAACGTGCACATTAGAGATTCAGCAGCAGGGATCCGAATAAAGACGGATAAGGGAAGAGGGGGATACGTAGCAAATATAACTGTAAGTAACATAACGATGGAGAGAGTTAAGATACCGATAAGGTTCAGCAGAGGCGCGAACGATCATCCAGATGAGGGGTGGGACCCAAAGGCTGTCCCAAGGGTGAAGGGTGTTTTTATAAGTAATGTGGTCAGTAGGGATTCGGTAAGAGCGCCGTTGTTGGAGGGTATTGAGGGTGCACCATATGAAGGTATATGCATGAGAAATGTCACTGTTCTTGGGTTAGGAGCATCTGCTAAGTGGAGCTGTGAATTTGTTTCGGGGTTTTCGGATGGGGTGAGTCCGGTACCGTGTCCCCAGTTGCAGAGCAATAGGTCTGCTTCCTCTTGTTCATTCTCCTGAGGTGAAATGGTAGTTTTTGGTTGGTTGGGGAAATTCGGTATGATACAAAATTTGCACACATAGAAACAACTCGTCCTCCTGTTCTAATGCATTCCTCATAACACATTTTATGTACTGAGATTTGAGTGAGCGGATTCCAGATCCGCGAAAAGATCTTTAGGACAGAAGATCATCGGACTCGGTTTTTGAACAAAGGGAAATTATTCATTTTCGAAACAACGGCGGAGAAGAGTTGAGACAGCGGCTGTGCCGCGGAGATCAATTTTAGATGGGTGGATTTGTGTGAATTAGTTTTATACTGGATGGGATCTGTTCACAATTTTAAAGCTGGACAGTTTCCTTGTTTTTTGTTTTTGTTTTGTTCTCATTGATTAGAGAGATTCACATGCATATTGGGAGATTTTATTTCATTGATTTTGTTGAAGAATTTTAATTTTTTGGAAGCAAGAGATTTATTTCATTGCTGAGAAGTGATTATGGGAGCTAAATGTTTGGTTCAAACCTATGTCAAAATGGGTTCATATTAAAATGCTTACTGAAGGCTATTTTTCTCTTATATTTACGATTACAATACTGATAAAGCTTTTAGTCAAGTCCATCCTTGATTTGAGTTTGTTCATCACTCTGCATGACTTGATGCCAAAAGAAGCTTTTACTCAAGTTTTCTAAGCGGACCGACTCGATATCAACAATTAAGAAGAATGATATAGACAACAATTTAACATGATACAAAAACCACAGCAACAAATTGATTCAGAAGTTGTGAACCGGAATACTAAATACAAAGTCCAGGGGAATACAAGACCAAGGGAACATTGATCCCTTCTTTACCATTTCCAGAACACATTAGAACCACACTTGTACTTGTCCCTCCCTTCGCACTCCAACTCTATATCCTCAGAAAGAAACTTCACTTTCTGCATTAAAAAACCAAACACAATCAACCAAATTGCAAAGGGAAAAGTTCTTTTTTTTTCTCCTTTTTGTTTTCCTTTTCTTTCTTTGGTCAAACTAACTAAGAACAACAAAGTAACAGATCATGTGTGATTCAGACCTTTTGCTTGGCAAGATCTTGGCAGCCGGTGAAGTTCTCTGGGAACTTGCACGAGCCGAATTCCACCGTGTTTGCCCGTGCAAAATTCGCGCCGCTTGTCGCCAACCTCTTCTTGTCATTCAGTTCCTATTGTTCCACACACGTTTACAATTACGTAAATGAAAAATTATAAAATAGGACTACAGTTATTGTACATAGACTCTTTAATATGTATGACACTTGAAGACACGATTTCTTTTAAAAAAATGGGGAAAAAAAATTGTAGTAATACATGAAAGTTGCAGGATTTCAGTGTCCTCGATATTATAAAAGCAAGATATGTAGTATGTCCGATTTCCGTACCCTAGTCCATGTAACAGAGATAGACAGTAAGACTCATCAAAACAGCAGAAAACAAACCTTGTTAGCTTTGCTCTTTTCGAGGTATTCTTTGAAGATACCGGCGTTGGCGGAGGAGGAGGAGGACACGGCGAAAAGGCCGGCAGCCGCCAGGCCGAATAGTGCAGCCCTTCTTCCATCACTGCCACCTGTTGTAATCTTGTTTGATTGTTTTGAATCAGAAAAGCTAGCCTGTTGGGCCTTGATCACGGGAAACTTAACTGATGCCACTGGGGAAACCTTTGAGCTTCCGATCAACTCCGATGATAGAACACCAGAAATTGCGTAGTTTGAAGCTAGCACATTTGAGTTCATGGCTGCCATTCTATCTGTAGTTTGAAGCTAGCACATTTGAGAGACCAAAATGAATTAAGTTTGTAATTTCTCAATGTTGGGAATCAAGTGGAGGGGATTGTAGTACTTGGAGTTTCTTGTGGATTGGGGGCAAGAATTTACGGGATGTGGAAGAAGGGGTGTGATGAGAATGTGGTGGGAGTGTGGATAAGGTGAGATTACCTCATTCCCATTGGTCAATTTGCTCTCCTAAGTGTTCTGCATTCAAATTTGTGTGGTGAGTTTGGGCCCCATCGTTATACCACAATTTGTGCTTGGAGTCCCTTTTTGTCACATAATCTTTTAAAATGTCTTATGTTCCTATTTTCAATCGTTACATTGCGCTCCCGCTTTTAATTCTCGCTTTCGCAGATTCAGTAATTTGAAAGGTGATTCAAAAGCGTTTTCATGCTCACGCTCGTGCACCCACACGTGAAATATTTGACTGAGGGTTGGATATTGAGGACAGAATCGAAAACTTGAGATGGCGAGATAGGAATAATTGTTCAATGGTCTCCCGACCATATTGTTGTTGGATCTGAACCACTTAATAGTTGGATAAACAAGAAAATGTGGAGCCTAAAGTCTCAGGTTGTCAAGATCACCACCTCGCGAAGGAGAACGATGAAACCTCGAATCCCATTTTTAAGCATTGGCCGACCAATAGGGAGCTTGGTCCAAAATCCAAAGCTGGTCGGTCTCGTGATCGGGCATCACTGGACAATTTTTCCAAGTTGCTCATGAACCGGTGATCGCCGAAAGATTTTTCCATAATGATAAATTTGGAATATGCCGCACTGAAAATACAGCTATTCTTCAGAGTAAGAAGAATGTGGAGTTTGAGTTCACAATATATAGCTTCTCCTACATTTTGCTACTCTTATCACCTCCAAAGTTTGCTAGCCTAGACGGCTCCCTATTCTTTTTTTTTTTTTTTTGGCATGCATTAATCCAAATCTATTCTATCCTAAGGAACTTGGGAAGGAGGAGAGGTGCTTACGGAAATCAAATCCTGCCCATGTGCATGAAAGTATAAGGGAGACACCAACCACACTCCACTCCACTTGTAGACAATTCCCTATTCATAGACAATTAACTATGACTTCATTTCTTGAACATAGTATCAAAATCAGTCTTTCATAAGCTTTCCACAGGACAATGATCTTTTATTTAATTTTCAGTTGATCTCTTCATGTGCAGGCAAGTATGTGAATAGGCTGCCACGCTGCTCATATTCAAGCAGTTTTGAATCGGATGCTTCAACAAATTAACAAATTTGACGAGATGTTTAAGAACATCAAACATACCTTTATACGCAAATTATATTTTATGTAACTAAACATACCCCCACAAGAATTTTATTTGTACCAATATATCATCGTACACACAAATGGTCTGACCCAAATAGAAGTGCCAATAGACAAGTAGCTCGAATAAATCCCCTAGTTGCATTCCATTCTGGCTTTACATGGAATCCCAATGTTCTGGTTTAATAGCCAGAACTCAGAAAAAACTCTTTATAATTGCAAACCGCACTCCACCCTGTTTTATACTACATTATGAGAACTGTGCTCAAGTTAACAAGGCAATCAAATAGCATTGAAAGAAAGCAGAAAAGTCTACTTGATCAAGTAAACACAATCCCACCGATCATTTGTGTAAACAATTATTTATGAACCAATAAATTGTGAACATTCACTTGAATAA
>BPLS01021653.1:0-27644 GCA_019656275.1 Rhododendron kiyosumense | reverse complement strand
TTATAAGTGCGTCAAGGTAACAAGCAAGGGGAAAAACGATAAAATTTATTCATGTTATCCTTCTACCAACATCAAAGGAGATTTCACACCTTTGATTTGTTGGTCATACAGTCATACTTATCACGCATAAGCATAGGCGGTCATATATACCCAATATATAAGGCTCGACCAGAGGCTTCAACGCCTAATCTTATGCAATTTTATATATCAATTAAAAGTTTGACTATGATTGGGAACTCTTCCATAACGCATCCCACTCAAAGTACAAGAATTGATGATTAGAGAATATGATGACCCTGAAGAAATGAATGCACAAACCTGAAAAAGCAAGGAAAATGATACAGAAACAAGAGTAGGAAAACTTGGCCATCACCAAGAGAAAGGTACTGTAAAACTTGGATTGTTTTTGTTGCTCTATAGAATGATAGATTCCAACCATCCTAGCCAATGGGGTATTTATAGGGTTGGGGGACTCTGGTGAATGTAAAACATTGATGAACACAAGATGCCACACATGGAAAGTAAGGAAAGCAACTAGGAAGATGTGTTTGATTCCTCAAGACTAAGAATTTGAAATCTCTTAAGTGTCATTAATTGTAACGTTATGCAATCACTCCATAATGTTTGTCCATTATCTAATCAATTTTGTTATAATGAACTCTGTATGTCGTCAACTAATTTGATTGTCACTTCTTACGTTAAATAAAACACATTCTCTATCTCTCGTATTTTTTGGGAGGTCAAAACACTATTTTTCTCATTTGTTTTTTGACAATCAATAGAAGACTACATTCATATATTTACTGAGAACAACATCAAAGGGTCACTAACCAAAACTAGAAATAACTCTGGGGTGGAGAAGAAATAGTGTGCAAAGAAAACCTACACAAAAAGAAGGAAATAAAATAGATATATGGAATTTTGCATTCCACTTTTGTCTCCATATCTCCAAAGGCTTGTATTTCCTTGTAAGCTACTATGTAATGCATAGAGTTTTTTTTTTAAAGAGAGATGGCATTATAGGAACTTTCACAAGTTACTTTAAATTGGACAAATATTTTAGGACATCTAAAAGTCAAAAAGTAAACAAACATATTTAGACGAACAAAGTTAACTAAATCAAGTTTCAATATGTATTTTTCAGCTGATCTTTCAAGCAAAACTCGAACTAGCTATTTGCGTAGGGACCCATTTGCGTATTACTTGACTTGTTTGGTTTATAATGTATACAAAATTAAAGTCACTCAGGATCCGCTCGTGTTCGGCTCGATTAACGTGTGTCCCTTGTCTTTGTTCGTTCCTACTCCTCCATTTTCTTTCTCCGATTGCAACAAACCCAAATTCGCGTGGCCCCGTCGGATTCAGGGATCTTGCTAGCCCCTGAGGGACATCAGGTGTGCTAAGAGCTAGAGTGCTGCCGTTTTGGTATAGATTTGTGGACATCAACGAGCCCATTTAAGTCCTTGTTTGGACTGTTGGACAACACTGGAATTTTTATTCGAAGCCAAACAATTTGGTAGAACTCTCTCCGTATTACTAAACTAGTATTGACACTTGGTAACATAAGGCTCCACTTCTAAACATCTGTATAATAAGGGAGAAATGTTTTTGAATCTTATATTATGTCCTACGTAAATCCTAACCATTAATTTGCTCCATGAATCCTACGGCTTTCCCTCTCTCTCTCTCTCAAACAGTGATAATTACACAATTGCCATTAATCAAATTTTACGTTCAAAATTGAGATATCTTGTAACGCCCATAATTTTTAGGTACGTTAAAAAGACATTTTTATTGAAAACTTTAAATAGAGTCTGGCTCATTATTACATCATAACTCTTAAAAGAGTACTTTTATTAAAAGCATAAAGGAAATAACTAAGGTTCCTATCTACTGTTCCGTCTGCTCCTCCATCCTAACCAGCTCCTCGGCTCCGAATGCTTCCAAGGTGTAGCGTTCACCCTATTCATCTATGAGGTCTGACACATTATACCAGTGTCGCCACCAATATAATATATCATGGTCACCAAAGGTAACACCGTGAGCTTCAAAAGCTCAATAGAATAATCTATTCCCACTAACCCTTAACTTACAAATAATAGATCATCACTACATAGTACATGCATATCTATCAAAACAATTAACAATAACACATCCACATTCCTTAGTCTATCGTTGGTGTCTGTGATATCTGGGTTTCTCCTACGCAACTCATCGTAAACCGTGTCATCGTTTCACTTTTCTTTTTCCCAATCAATATTTCTAAATCATTTTTAACACACCCAACCTCGGTTCCGCCGTTGCGAATTTTCGAGTATCCTCACAATGGTTCCGCCGTCCCGGGTTCCCATTGGCACACAAAACTTTGCATTGGCTCTTATCCGTGGATAATCAAGCTACACACGCAATCTCGGTTCCACCATTCCGGGTTTCCGAGTATCCTCACAATGGTTCCGCCGTCCCAGGTTTCCATTGGCGCACACACACACACACATCTCACATAATGCCATCAAAAATCGGTCATTATGTAGTTTCAAAAATATTTCCTTCTTCAGAACACATTTTTTCTTGTTAACCACACCCTAGGTGTTATATTTCTAACTTTCTCAATTTTTGTGTCTCGTTTTCATGCATCTGCGGTAGGACGTTTCACATAAATAATCATAAATCACTCGTGATAATCTTGAAACTTAGCTAGTAAGATCATCTAACTCTATATTATTCATCATGCTGAAATCACACCTTAAAGCATAACGCCACATGTACGAACACCTTTGGAGTGAGGACCACTTATGTTTTATCACACAACCACAAGTAATGCAAGTAATCACATATGCATTCTCATAACCATTCTTAAGATCAAAATACGAATATTTTTAACCAAGCGTTAAATTCTTATCCTTCAAATTTCTGTTCTTTCTTTCTTTTTGGGAAGTTCAAAACAACATATGTTTTTCTGAAAAAATAAAATCGAGTTATTCAACAAGTTCATACTTTCTTTCGAAGTTTTAGTAAAACAAGTTGCTACTTGTCATGCATTTTTAAACCCAAAACGTGAATATAGTTTCTTAGAGTACGGAGGAATCTACGTATACAAACTTTATACTTAGAGAGAGTAGTTAGAAGTATTCTACCGTTCTTCTTGGCGGTAGGGCGGCTAGGGTAAAAAAGTAAGTACGTCGAATGGAGTGTCTTCCTATGGTGAACTTCCGGTAGTTTCGAAAGAGAAAGATTTCTCTTGAAACTAGTTATTAGCTAAACTACTAAACTTTTTGGATCGAGAGAGTGGTCAAGCGGTGGTTTAGTGGCGGCTTAGGATGAATTTCTTGAATAACTCAAGAATAAATGAAGAACTTTAAGAACAAAGCAAGAACACAATAATTCTAGAGAGAGAAGTTGAAGGATGAAAGGTGTGAGTTGAATGGTAAGTGAGGGGTCCTATTTATAGCAAAACATTAGCTCCCTCTCTCTCTACAATGGCCGGCCCTCTCTCTCTCTATTCCCCATGTGCCCATATATATATATATATATATATATATATATGAAGAATTTAGGAAAGTAATTTTGGAAAAAATAATTAGGTTCACTCTCTCTCTATTCCCCATGTGCCCATATATATATATAGGAAAAATTTAGGAAAGTAATTTTGATAGGTTCAAGACTATTAATCATAGGTTTGCATGCATGAATACCTACAAGGAATCTAGAAAAGTAACTTTGGAAAAAGTAATTAGGTTCAAGGCTATTAATTATAGGTTTGCATGCATGAACACTTACAAGGAATCTAGAAAAGTAACTTTGGAAAAAATAATTAGGTTCAAGGCTATTAATCATAGGTTTGCATGCATGAACATCTACAAGGAATCCAGAAAAGTAACTTTAAAAAAAGTAATTAGGTTCAAGGCTATTAATCCGAGATTTTGCAAGCTAAGAAATAAATAATGAATTCTTAAAAATTAAAAAATGAGATTTTAAAAGCAAAACTAAAATAAAATTCAAATATTTAACGATTTTTTTTTATACCAAAAATCAGGGTCGTTACATATCTCTCTCTCTCTTCCCCCCCACACCCAAAAAAAAAAAAAAAAAACAAAAGAACTTGAACGTTACAAAGAGAGAAACCAAATCTAGGGTTTGCAAGTTTTTACCTATGCTTCTATCATATGGGTACATTTTCATTTAACGATTATTTGTAACATTCTTTCATATGGGGAGAGACATACATATACACGGAATTCACTCCATATAAGGCTCTGTTCAGTTACCAGAAATGTCGTACTAGAAAGTTATTCTCATGAAAAGTTAAATAAAGTGAAATAAAGGAAAAAGAAATATATTTTTCTGTGTGTGTTCATTTGATAATTTTTTTTTTTGCAGGAAAACTAAAGTTTAATAGTTCATTTGCTAGGAAAAGACACTTATGAGAAACTTCTTTTGTAACGACCCGGATTTTCGGCCCAATTTTTTTTTTAATACGAATTTATATTATTAAATTTCTAATTCCATAATTAATTAGATTGAATAATTAAAAAATATTATTATGTGTACAATTGATATTATTTACACTATTGTATAAGATATATGAGAAATCAGGGATTCATATTCATCTCTTATCTTTCCTATCTAAATCCTAACTAGAACTCTATTCACTCTCCACTTCCCTCTCAAACTCTACAATCTCCATCTTTATCCTTCAAACTACACCCCACATTTAAGAGACTCTCTCTCATCCTATACATAAACGCGTCCACATACATTCTCACCTTATACATAAACGCGTCTACATACATTTTCACCTTATACATAAACGTATCCACATACATTAGAATTAAAGAAAATCCCACCGAATGTGGTACTTGTCTCATATCTCTCTTATCATTATCATTATCCCTCTCCTTCACTCTCCTTTCCCATTCCACCACTTTCACACTTATCCTTTCACCTTCTCACTACCTTATTCTCTCTCATTATACATACCCACATAAATCCAAAAATTGAACACCAGTATATTATTTCACTCCCAATTATATTGTTGAGTCTAGAATATATATAGAGAGAGAGAGAGAGGGACTACATAAAATCCATCTGTACATTATATTTAGGTTTCCAATCAACCACTACATCACCAAGCATCCATAAACCATCTTCCAATCATTTCGAGTCAGCCCCGAGTCCCCCGCTACCGCCGCCGTCTTTTTCATTTTACCGAAATCGTCTGCAAATTAGCACCCACTTTTTCGGCCGGATTTAAGGTAGATTAATCTCTATCCTACTTTTCTCTAAGTATATCTAGTCCATGTATGATGATTTAAACGGGTTTAATGGTAGCAATCGAAATCACGGACCGAAACTGAGAAACCAGTTATTACTCTGTTTTCTTTTGAAAATCACTGTTGCATGAATGAAATGTTTTTTTTTACATGCTAGATCAGTATTACACTTGGACCCTTGTAGGTATTTAGTTTTCGGATTTGGCCCTAGATTATATTGTGACTTGATTTATTCTTTTTTATTATTGTGACATGATAGTATTTAAAATAATTGTATATTAACCGATCTTGCTTAATGTAAGTTTTGATATATTCAAGTAACCATTCACTAAACTATACTGTAGTAAAAATAAAGATATTTTGGAATGATACTAAATGGATTGTACTTTTATAATAAAACAAGGTATAAAATAAGTTACGGAAATATTATTGTTATTATTATTTTTAATCAATAAAATAATTATGGTGGCAAATTACTCTAATGGATCGGTAGCAAAAAAACTTTATGTTTGATCTTTGATACTAGAAAAGTAGTGGTTACGAAGAACAAATAAAATAACTCTAAGAACTTAACTAACACAAGTTCTCCTTTGAATGAACCAATGAACTAATTAAATTAATGGAGCAATTGGTAACAGTATATAGGTAAAACTTTATACTCCCTCCGTTCCTAAATCATAGTCCGCCTTTCCTTATTTGGGTGTTCCAAAATGAGAGTCCATTTTGACAAATCAACACAAAAAAGGGTCCAATTTTTCCTTTTTACCCTTTCTTCAAAAAGGACAAAAATGTATGTAAGAGAGAGAGAGAGAGAGAGAGAGAGAGAGTTGTATGGAATTTGAATTCTTGAAGTGACTGCCACTTTGCAGCTTAATTTGTACAAAAGCCGGCTATAAATGAGGGCAAAGTTGGAAAGTTAAAAATTTGTACATGTAATAAGTACACTCTTTTAAAAAGTTGGAATCTCGAAGCGGGACTATCAAATAGGAACGAAGGGAGTAGTTAAAATCTTGTTAAATAAAGTACTGACGAAGACATGGGATAATTAAAATGTTACGAGTTACATAAGAAACTGTAACGACCCTGATTTTTGGTCGTTAAAAATTTCGTTAAGTATTTGAATTTTATTGCAATTGCTTTTAATTTCCTTGAGATTTGTCAAAATTACGTTTTTGCCCCTTGAAATTTGAATTCTTTGCGCTTTAGTCCGCTTAGTAAACCTAACTAGTTTTTAACCATCCGGTTGGAGAAACTAAGCTAGGAAGTTACCTAGTTACTTTTGACTAACCGCAAATTGACCGTTTTGCCCCCCCTGAGCCTTTTGAACTTTTTGAACCCTAGACCAAAAATTGATTATTCATTTTCTTTTAAATATTTTGGTTTTATTCTTTGTCCATTGGACAATAAATGTTAGGGAAACTATTATCCATTGGATAATAGAAACCCCATTAGTTTATATTAAATGTCTACTTTATTAAAGTACTATGAATAGTAAAAAGTAACTTTTTGATTACTTTAAAGTACTTTTTGGATTATTTTAATGTTTAATCTCCCTAGCAACTATTATCCATTGGATAATAAAAGTTAGGGTGGTTATTATCCATTGGGTAAAAGGTTCATCTTTCAACTTAGTACATGGGTTGATTAATTTAATATTTTCTTTTTAACCCCATGTGCCAAAGTACCAATTATTTTAAAATAAAAGTTGCCAAGTCACTATTGTCCATTGGACAATAGAAGTTAGGGGATTTATTACCCATTGGTTAATAGCTTTAGTCTTCCAACAAAGTACAAGGATTTCAATAAACAAATATTTTTCAAAGATCCCATGGGATGATATGCAATATTTTATTGGAGGATTTTAATACCTAAGATTTCTTAAGTACTCTTTTATTATTCTTTATTGGGGTTTTTGATCTTCTTAGATACATAAGTACTTATGTATATATTACCCTAGTACTTGGTGATTTTTATTGATTTGTTTTAAATGGAAAAATCTTGCCCTTTTAAATCTCCCTTGATCTCAAAGTACAAATTTCCTTTTGTTTATTGTTTTCTTGAACTTTGCATGCATATACATATATATATATACCATGTGAGAGCAAGAGAGGAGAGAGGGAGAGAGAGAAAACCGAGAGAGAGAGAGGAGAGAGAGAGGCCGAATGGGAGAGAGAGAGAGAGAGAGAGAGAGAGAGAGAGAGAGAGGAAGGAGGAAAGGAGGGATTTGATTGGTACTTGCTTGATCTTCAAATCCATGAGATTTATATATCTTCCTAGCCTAGACTTAACTCCATTGTACTCCTTGGTACACCTTGCACTTGTTAGAACCCTTAGATCTTGTACCAACATCTATCTTGCCCACCAAGGATCAATCCTAGCCATCCAATTGATCCAAGATCAATCTTGGTACAAAAGTAGCCATGCAACCCTAGGATTTTTCCTTGATTTATGCTTAAAAGTGGGATTTGATTTGATATACTTCTTGGACACCTTGCAACTTCTTAACCCTTGGATCATGTACCATTTCCATCTCAACCATCCATTGGATCCAAGAATATCACCAAGGTACACATAGCCTTACAAGTCTAGGATTTTTGCCTTTGATCTTCCATGATCTCTTGCCAAGTGTCAAGGTGAGGCTTAGAGTGAGAGAGAGGAGAGGGCCAAGCTCTTGCCTATAAATTGAAGGCCATTCTCATGCTTTCAAAGCACACCTCAAAGCAATAGCTCTTCCTTCTCTCTAGAAACCATTTTCAGTTTTTCTGGGCAGCCACTGTCCCGTCGGAAATCCTTCATTTTCTCCTGCCTAGAGTAGTTTTTAGGATCAACTTCCTTCTGGAAAGTTGTAGAGCACTTCGAAACCTTGAAGTTAGGCTCAAGAATCACCCTAATCGGTTAAGAAATGACCCAGATATCGTCATCCGAAGTTCAGTGAAAAATCTGGATTTTCATTTCTGGACAGCTCACTGTCCCTTTCTTCGTCCCCATTTTTCTCCAACCTAGGTTCGTTTCTAGGATTAACTTCCTTCTCGAGAGTTGTAGAGGGTTTAGAGAGCTTCGTTCTAGACCCAAGAACGACTCTATTCGGCCAAGGATTGACCGAGATACTGCCATCCGAAGTTCGGTCCAGATTCGGAAGTTTCACCGCCCGTAGGATTTCCACCTAGCTTATTCGGCCCCGACTAGTTTCGGATCAAGGTAGGATATTCTAACCCTATTCCTATGTATATGTAAGATCTCGTTATCTTCCATTTTAAAGTGAGTTATCTTTATTTACTTTCCATTTCAAGTATTTGTATTTTGATCTTGAAAATGATTATGAGCATGCTTATGTGAATTGTTTGAATTACTTGTGGCGTTATGCTTTAAGCGTTGTTTCGAGCATGTTGAACATAGAGTTGGATGATCTTGTTGAATTACGATGTATGATTTGTTGATTACGTATGTGATATGCCCTACCACGGAGTCTTTGCATGTAACGAGACACGAGAACCGAGAAAGTAGAAACATGACACCTAGGGTGTGTTTGTAAAGGTTGAAATGTTTTGAAAACCGCAATGTGGCCGGACTTGCCCATTGTGTGAGGTGTGTGTGTGTTCCAATGGGAATCCGGAATAGCGGAACCATTGTGAGGTTGTGTGTGTTCCCATGGGATCCCGGACCGGCGGAACCATGGTGAGGTATAGCTTGGTTATCCGCGGAGAGGAGCCAATGCAATGTGTGCCAATGGGAACCCGGTGCGGCGGAACCATTGTGAGGATACTCGGGAACCCGGAACGGCGGAACCGAGGTTGGGTGTGTATGGCTTGGTTATCCGCGGTTCGGAGCCAATGCTAAAGATTTTTGAAAGGCTTGGTTATCCGCGGTACGGAGCCAATGCAAATGCTTTTGAAAGATGTTTTGTAAATGAATGACACGGTCTACGATGAGTCGCGTAGGAGAAATCGGGAAATCTTGGACACCAACGTTAGATGATTAAACGAATTTGATTATATGATTGTTAGTTGTAAGGTTGGTTGGGTAAGAATTTCCTATTGAGCGTTGTAGCTCATGGTGTTGCCTTTTTGGTGACCCTGACATATTATATCGGTGGCGACGCTGGTATAATGTGTCAGACCTTGTAGATACTCAAGATGAACCGTTCACTTGGAGGCGTCCGGAGCTGAGGAGCTGGCTAGGATGAAGAAGCAAGAGGAGCTGTAGTTAGGGAACCTTAGTCTCCTTTCCTTGTTGAATAAATGTATCTTTTGAAGTATTTATGATGTAATAAACTCTCTTTATTATGTAATAAATACTTCTTAACGTACCCTAATTTTGGGGGCGTTACAGAAACTTACAAACTAATATCTACAAAAAATTATTATTATTTATTATTATTATTTTTAATCTTAATAATACGTTGAATACTAAGAAATTAATAAACTACTAAGTTACCTAACTAAGGTCAGTAGAGTGAATGAAACGTATCGTGAAATTTAAATAATTCGAAAGGCCTTATCTTAACGTCTACATGTTTAATTATTTCGCACTTATAAATTATTTTGCTTGTGCTCTCATTGAAATGTATTATGTTGGAATCAGTTTTTGTTGGAGATATATGATTGGACATGCTAGTCGGACTTGGGTTCATGGGTGGTTTCGAGTAGTGAACATGTAGATGCGGTTAAGTAAATGATGAAATGGTAAAATTGATTGAGGATGTTGGGTGCTGGTAAAGGACCCTGATACGGTAAAGTACCTTTAGTTGAGTTGGAGTACGGTAAAGTACCCAGTGTGTGTGGAGGACGGTAAAGGACTCCAGGTACAGTATTTGGGATACGGTAAAGGATCCTAAATAAATACGGTACAGTACCCAGTGTGTGTGTGGAGGACGGTAAAGGATTTCGGGTACAGTATTTGGGATACGGTAAAGGATCCTAAATAAGGTACAGTACCCAGTGTGTGTGAAGGACGGTAAAGGACTTCAGGTACAGTATTTGGGATACGGTAAATGATCCTAAATACGGTACAGTACCCAATGTGTGTGAAGTACGGTAAAGGACTTCGGGTACAGTATTTTGGGAAACAGTAAAGTATCCCTGAATACGGTATAGTACCAGTGTGTAGAGTTGGGAGACGGTAAATGATCCTGGCAATAAGATAGTGCGACCCCTAATGCTGAGTTGTCATGGTGAGCTGTTCTTTTATTATGGTTGTTAGCGAATTCGGACTGGATACATAATTTAGTAGTACTCGCTTAAAACCCTGGTGCAGGACAAATAAAGGGAGAGTTATTCCATGGGACGGTCAAAGTTAGTGGATGTAGGAGGAAATGACCTTGTGGAGAGGATCCTTAGATTTCATGTAAGATAATGGATAGTAAAGAAATGGGCGATGTGCTATTATTTTGAACCTCATGTGAATTGTTATAATGTTGATCTGTTAATTATAGAGTAAGGAGTTAGTAGGATTGGGATTATTCTATTAGGTGAATTATCACTCACGGATACATTTGTATCCTGGTAAATCGTTTTGCTTTGGCGATCAATTTGCCAGATGGTGCAGGATTCAATAGTGGAGCTGTTTGACACATGAGGAATATCAAGGGCGAAGACCGAGGATACTTGAGATCTGTATCAATATTAGAGTCACTCTGAAAATATTTAAATAAAATGTTAGATTTTATTTTATTTATTTTTTTGTATTTTTGTTTTATGTAGATTTTGTATAACGACAAATAGGAGTCTAGTAGTTTATAAAATTCAGTGTATTTTTGGTTTAATGCTTCCGAAATTTCTTGACAAATCGGGGTGTTACATCTTTATTTTTATTCTCACAGCTAATTTTAAATAAAAGTAATTTTGAGAGCTAAATAATAGGCTATCATATTTCAAAAATTAACACATACGAAAAATGTATTTTATCTAATGCAAAATCTTAGCATGGAAATGAAAAAATCGACTTGCAATTCCTTTTTCAATTTGCTATATTCTACATGGGCATTCAAATCCCCTATTTAAATTGACATTCTCTAATAATCAACCGTACAAATGAAATTTAAAAAATAAGTAGATGATAACTAAAAAAATAAACATTAAACAACCGTGCTTAATTAGTTGCCGATGCAAAAACTCACTGAAAATTAGTTAGTACAAAACAAAATTGAAGACTAATGACAAAATAAATAAATATTTTCAAAAAAAATAAATTATCAATCTTTTTCCACAACAATTATCTCAGAAAGCACTATAGTAGTCGAAATTATTGTTGCACGTAAATCTCAAGTGTTTTTCTAAGAACCTAATTCGTATTTTTTTGATATTGGTGTCATTCATTTTTTTTTTCTTACCCGTCAATTATTTTGGCCCACAATGGAAAAAACTTTTCTCATGACGTAAAATCCGATACTTTTGGTCGGATCACTTTTGCAAAAAAGTAAATCTTGCAAGAAAACTTAAAAACATGTTTCCCACTACTTTTCTGCCAACTAAACACTCCAAAAGTTATGAAAAAATTGAGTTTCCCATCCTTTCCTGACAACTGAATGAGGCCTAATAAAAACAACTGTTGTATGCAAAAGAATTCAAAAAAGTGGTTTTTGTTTAATCAAAAAATAGCCGGTGTTTGATACTTCAATTATATTGTGTTTAGAAAGCGTTGTGCCGTCCCTTTAGACACGGGCATGTGTTGCGTCGTGCCTTCAGACACAGGCATGCACTAGTATAGAAATATTACTGTAATTAAATTTTTTGAACTTTGGAATATTTTTTCGTATTTATATATGATTCTTGCCAAGGCGAACAACTAAAATATTATGGGATAGTATATGAAATACTACTTCATCCTAAATTGGATATCAATTTCAATTTCTCATATCTTTCAATATGGATCTCAAAAAATATGAAAAATATGTAATATGGATCTTGTTTAATAGTTTTCAATTAGTTCTATTATACAAAGTTTTCAAACGTACTCATGAAAGACATTATAGATTAAAAGATATAAGCGATAAAAAATGACACAAATTTTAAAAATTGTCATTCGTTTTTGTATGAGGGAGTATGCTAAAAGTACTAAGTTTTTTTTTTTTTTTTTAAATTTAGAACCTTTAGCACTGTTAGCACATTTGGAAAACCTTTCCCTTGAACAAATTTAACAAGTAAAAAAACAAACAAAAAGAAGACGGGACAAGCCCACCCTAAATATCGAGTAATTATCAAGTGCCCTAAAGACATTACCAAGTGCTATCCAAACTCTTTTCCCACCAAATCTTTGTGCAAAAAAAAAGAAACCAAATATTTGTGTGGATGATCAAAAAAAGAAACCAAATCTTTGTCTCTCTTCTTCCACATTCTCCATCATTTCTCATGAACCCTAGAATCTCTCTCTTCTTCCACATTCCATTAAGCGTAAACAAAACCGAGGCCTAAGCAAGTACAAAATCAATTACATCCTAACTACACAAAGCAAAAATTCGAGCAGGGAGACCTTTTCTTTCATCTCATGGAGCTGCTAACCGAGGCTCGGCAGCTGTACCTTGAAGATGATTTCTCTGGGGCGTCCAGCATGTACTCTCTCGCACTTGCAGCTGTGTACTCCGAACGCGCTCAGTCTCTTCTAGCCCCGTTTGATAACCGGATTATGCCTTAGGATTGGACTCCCAATCCCAAGGGCTTCCCAAACCCTTGTTTGATAACCGGATTATTACTCCGTTGGGAGTAATAGTGAACTCCATAGGGGTATTAGTAATACCCCGTGAGACTTGGTATTCGTAGTCCAAACCCAACCCCTTCTCATTATCAATTTCTTCTATCAATCCAATCCCATCATCTAATTCCATCTCAAACAAACATGATATTAATAATCTCATCCCAAACAAACATACTCATTATCAATCCCTTTTCATTAACAATCTCTTCTCCTTACGAATCTCAATCTCAATCCTAATCCTATCTCTTTACGAATCTCATCCATCTATCACTGTTATCAAACGGACCCTAAAGCTCAACAAACACAACGGTACTTCTGTTTTTCTTTTTGTTTAAAATTTGTAATTCCCTTCGCCTATTGGTTACTCTTTCCTATTTATGGGGAGTAGGGAAGGTTTCAAGACAAGGACACCTATGAAACGATACCGAAAGGTTTTAGAGAAACCATGAATAATGCAGAAACTTCTTGCATGGCCTAGAAAAGTCTGACTGAGTCCAAAAGGTTTCTGGTAGAGTTGGGTGTATTTCAAAAGAATCCAGAAGCATTCGGAGAGTCGGTGGTTACTCTCGCAAGTCGCAAATTGCGCCTTACATCAAATGAACCAAATCCTTGCACCCCATCAGCAAGGATGGAGCCAAGGAGGTCTAGTAGGGACGGCCGCCACGGCAAGAATTTTAAAAAATGTAATTACTATATGTAAAAAAAATATAATCCCTCCGTCCATTTTTAAGTGTCGTGTTTTGTAACTTCAACTTATTAAAAAGACATCATTATTACACATTTCACATCAACTTATACCTCCACTTTTTCTATTTACCCTCTATAGAGACATTATCACTACACTTTTACTCACTAACTTTTCAAAATGGGATCCACTTTTAAGGGCAAAATAGAAAATGTACCAATTTTTATTCATTAACTTTATAAAATGGACATTTATTAAGGGATAACCAAAAATGGAATACTGAACCCTAAAAAAGGGACGGAGGGAGTATATATTATCCCGTACTTATATGTACTTCACCACCGCTAGATTTTTTTTCTTTATTTTTTGCTATATACTAGTCCTAAAAACCTCTATTTTATTTCAAGAAAGGAGACCCAAAATATTATTCCAAAACTAAATTCAATGAGCCAAAGTAAAATAATATAAAGGATAAGGTCTAATTAAGAAAAAAAAAACTCCACTCTTTAACCTAAAAAATTAAACAAGTTAACCGAAACAATCCGCACTGTGCACTACTCGACAGGTGTGGATTTCTCATTTGGTGGACTCCCAGATTTTCAAATTTCTAACGCCGACATTGTGTAGTAGTGGAATTTCAAAAAATTAAAATATCATTTATCGTTGGGTGTTTTGCGTGAATTTCTCAAACTCCATTTGAAAAGGTTAGTCTTTTTCAATATTCAATTGAAGTTCAAGAAATTATTGAATGTTTTGAATTCCTTGTTGAGTTTGTATTGAGAAATAGATGGTATTTGCACAATATGAAAAAGAATTATTGCAGTTTATTGATTTGTGTAAACTAATGTGGTAGGTAATCATGGTCAAATAAATAATTGACTCGTTCTTTAAGAAAAGAAAAGTATTAAACAAAGTGTTGAACACATATTACAATGCACCTTTTTTATTTTATTTTAGCATACATTTCGCCACTACTTGAGTAAAATCCTAGCTCCATCCTTGCCCACCAGGTTGTTTAATTTGTTCCAACTTTCAAAATCCACTAGCTTGATTACTTTCATTGTTTTATGAATTTGTTCGTGGTTCATTCATTCATATAATATTTCGTCAGGGGTGGTGTGTTGATATTTTTAACTAGTTTAATAAAAAAAATAGATTAAAAGAATTATATATTGGTTGCATTAAGCAGGGTAAAGGTAAGACAAATACAGTATTGGATTGACATTTGGTTGCATTATATATTCCGCTCAACGTTGCTATTTGCAAACAAATCGTGCACAGATCATGGTGTGGGGTCCATTACGGATCCCACACAAATGATTCGATCCGTTCATTAAATATAAAATATTTTTTTAAAGGTCCACATGAAAAATCAACTCAATCCGATTCACGTGGACCTTTAAAAAAATATTTTATATTTAATGAACAGTTAGGATCATTTGTGTGCAAAAAATATGTGGGTAGACTTACTATATCCCGCTTGCATTACGTTATGTTTCATGAAAAGGATGGCAAAATCAATTTTTCTGTAATTTTCTGTGTGTTCAATTATCAGAAAAGTTGTATGACGTACTCAACTTCAACTTTCTCACTGAATAACACTTTTCTGCAAAACAAGTCTTGCCAAAAGAAAGAAATTCTTAGTTTTCTACAAGATTTATTGTCAAGAAAACACACAAAAATAAATTTCATTTTCCTTGTCTTCATGTCACTTCACTTTTCCGAAAATCAATTTGTCACGCAACATTTCCAATAATAGAATGGAGGCGAAGCATTGGTCTCTACTTACTTGTATAGAGCAGTTCAAGTCGAGCCAGCACGATTTCTAGTAGCCATGCAAGTGGGAGTTCTGCTCCTTCGGATGGTGCTTGTCTTGCTTGTTGCAAACGTTTTGAATCTTCTTAAAGAAAGTTAGATATTCATGTCTTAGTCCGATTTTGTGTATTCCATCGATTTTGGATAATTGTATAATCAACTCATTTGCTCGCACTTAAAATCTAATGTAGTTAGCTTATTTATACTTCAAAAAAAAGCTAATGAATAGTATTTATTACCAGTTATGAATAATTAGTTTTTTGGTCTTTCTAGCTTATTTTATCCCCAAAAAAAAATATTTTTTATGCAACGACCCGCCTTTTTATAAAATAAAACTCCAAAATCATACACTCCCAGGCCTCATTCTTTCCATATACAAATATACATCACCAAAATAAATTCAAAGCCTCCAAATAAATAATCCTCTAAATATTCCAAAATTATTAATTCATCCAAGACTCTTTAAATAATTCTTATGTCAATCCTCCGATTCAACCTCCACTAATCTGGCTCCACACCTGAAAAATAAATTATTCGATAAGTAAACGATACTATAGAATAACAATACTCATATTCAAGTGAAATCAATTAATAAACGACAATCAACCATATGGATTCGAAATAGGAGGTGACTTTTTTGTACTTTATGTGTCCCATATTCATTCCATTTTGACTATCTATAAGAGCAACTGGCACCATATCACGTATTTGTAGTTTTTTTTTTTAAAAGCTTTTTGAGTTGAATAAAGAAATTGGAAATATTGTGTTGTTCCTAAGCTTATGGGGGACTTTACTTTTCATGCGCTTTTTTAATCAAAACTCCTGTAGGCAGAGTGGTTCGTAGATAAAGGTATAGCATATGACTACTTATTTGGTTTTCATGCTAGACATTTTTTTGTGTGTGTGTGTAGTTGTTTGTGTTTTTTTTGGTTTGTCTGATCTCAAAAAGAGGTACGAGGCCCTTGGCCATGGCACAAGTGACTATTGTGGCTCTAATGTGAAGGCAAATACTTTCGTTCAATTTTGAAAAAGGGGAGTATCTAAATGCTTCTACAAGTACATTTTTACAATCCTCACACAATAAATACCATCTTTCGTATTAAAAATAAACTTGCACCAATGGGCAAAAGAGAAGTGCATTAATGCACGTCACATGAACACTAGTATCCAGTATATAAGGCTCGGCCAAAGGCTTCAACTAATCTTACTCAATTTTTGACTATGATTGGAAACTCTTCTATAATGCATCCCACCCAAAGTACAAGAATCGACGTTTAGAGGACATGAACCTCAAGATATGAATGCACAAATTAACCTGAAAAAGCAAGGAAAAGAATACATAAACAAGAGTAAGAAAACTTGGCCATCACTAAGAGAAAGGTACTCTAAAACTCCAATTAAATTTGGAGGATCATACAAACTACAAATCAAACCAGGTATAAAACAATCTCCCCTTTTTATCCCCTCTTCTTCCATATCCTGCTCTTATCCGTTCTTCATGTTCATTCCCCAAGAGGTAGTCCGGCTAACAAACTCCAATTAAATTGTTAACCGCACTTCTAAGGGAAATGCGAAAATCAATATAGAGCTGATTTTCGCACTCCTCAAATTATTAACTTTGGGGAGTACGGAAATCAATATGGAGTTGATTTCTGCAATCTCCCTTGAAATTGCAATTAAAAATTTGGAGAGTGCAAAAATTACTCCCTTGTTTTTAAACAAACAGTAGCAACGGCTTTGGGCTTTGTTTCCCCTACTGGGATACAATGGAAGGTTGGTGTTAAGGCCTTTCTCCAGTAGTGAACTTGTTCAAACGCCAATTGGGCCGATTTCATGAACTTGTTAAATGCCAATTGGGCCAAACTGTTATTAAAATGCCCAAATTGGCCAAAAAATTGAAGAAAATTTTGGGCAGGATCACAAAATAAGGTCGAAACACTAGCTTGGCTGACCCTCCAATCGCAATCCGTCAACCCCCAAATAGACGGTTTTGAATTCCTTACACGAGCTGGTTTCTTGTTAGGCTTCAATAAAAAAAGAAAAGTAAGAATTTCTTGACTGGGCCAAACCCGTTTCGATTCCAAACCCGTAAAAAAAAGCCCTAGTTCATCCAAATGGTGCGGGCTGAGGTTTCCAGTACGGCCCTAAGAGTCTAGAAATGGTATCATTATGGACAGGTGAGATGACGACGGAGTCCTATTAAGGTCCAATTCGGTTAAGATTCTTATTTTATAAATATTTATTTTTCATTTTATGAGTAGGTTATTCTCTCACAATATATCACATTTAATTAGAAAAATAAGTATTGATTCTTCAATAAATAAGAACTTATTTGAAAATTAAAACTTATTTTAATTAGCAAAATAGAGCCTAAATGAGCTACATATTATATATGGGACTATAAAATCGTGGTTAGCCCACATCCTTTCAGCCCAACGAAATTCTGGATTAATAAAATACTTGACAGATTACTAATATGTTAGGGAAAATGACAGTCAATAACGAGTTTTGATAATTAATACCCGCCAAGGATATTTTGTTCATTAACAAATGTTCTTAGCATGTCCTTAAAAAGTATTAATTATCAAAACATGTCCTGGGCCGTAATTTTCCCAATATGTTATGGCAAATAGACGCTTTTGAGGAATTCTGTTAGGCCCGGAATGCCCCATGGATTTGGTTACACAATGTCGCTCCCTGCGACCGCTCTAAAAATAGACTTGCGGGTGCGATGTCGAATGTCATAAAAGACTTAATTGAAACTCTTCTTACCACCAATTGGTTTTAGGAGAGATGGTGGAAAAGCGATTCAACAAATTCTAATAAAATCTTGAATTAATAGAAGTTGTAGCAGTGGAATCGGAGAAGAAAGGCCCTTGGGATTTACCCCCAAAGGGATTGGCTAAGTGAAAATGAGAAAGCAAATTAAGTGTTTGTTTTTTATGATGTCGCGCATTCAAATTCTATGGATCACAAACACTCCAAATATTGGGGCCATTGGAGAGTTTGCCCGGTCGTTAATTTCATGGCCCAAAATAATCGAGGTGCGCACAAACTGATCCTGATATCCGTTTGTTTAAAAAAAAAATTAATTGGATATAGAGTGATGAACCACTTCCCGTGGGGGCACCCCTCTCTCGAGATAAGGTAACAAGGACAATGACAACAGCCTAATGGAAACACAGGTCTCAATCATGCACCCCATGCCATGTATCACCCTACCGAAGCAGAGTCATGTGCTTCAGCTTGACTATCTCCCCATTCCCACCTCTTATGGATGCAATGATGCATCATTCATGTACCATGTGACAACTTCTTTTTTTCTCTTTTAATCATTTAGAGTATACGGGCCAGTTTACACGAGTATCGATTAATTTTTAGGTGACTAATTTTACAGAATAGCAGGACCCGATAAAAGCGATGGCAAGATGCTGTAGAGCATGGACATACCGACATATATGGGTGGGGAGGCCGGGCCACCCCCAACCTTGCTAGAATAACCTTATATGTAGTATAAAATAGACATTAAATATTTGTTATGTACTATATCGGCATCAAAACTTCAAAAAATTCAATAAAAAAGTGACTATGTAATGAAAAACAATTACTTCATTTTAAGTGCATATGTATGTTTTGTCATGTGTATGAATAAAAAGTAGCTATGTTTTTCGCCGGACTAACCGTCGGGTGCTTCCAGCTTCTTATGCTTTCATATCTCTAATAGGTACCGCGTGAATGTGTGATGTTTAAGAGTATTAAGACACCACGTGATGGAACCTCACGAATATCACTTTGATGTGTCGAAGGAGCACCCCCACTAATTTTTCCTCAATCATAACTAATAAGCGTCCGACGTCAACGCACTGGTAACATTTTTCAGCCACAGATTCTATTATCTTTGACTGATTTCAATTTCTTTTTATCCTGTTTGACTGATTTACTCTATTTATTACCCGAAATTTATAAAACTACCAATTACAGGAAAATCCGACTTTCCATATTTCAAAATCAAAATGGAAATCGCAATCGCAATCATCTTGTCAAAAAGGATAATTCACGAGACACTATTGAATAAGAAAATTTCAAAAAAAATAAAAATTTCTTGACACTAGTAGTCTTATGTGCCTCACCATTGTACAGAGTTATTCGTGAGGATTGCAAAATTAATTAAAGGGTTACACGTGAGGATTGCAAAATTAATTAAAGGGTTACAGAGTATGCATGTCAGTATGCGGTAACATTTTTTCTTATTGTGAACTGTTGAACCAACTGGGGCTAGCCTAATTTTTTTTTTGTCACCCGTGTACACTCTCCACGGAGAGGTCGAGGGGTCAAATATTGGCTAAAGGCAATAATTGATTATTAGTCGTCCTATGAATGAGTGTTCCAATGTTCTCATGGGCTTTTCGTTAAAGTGTTATGTACAATGTTGCGTTTGATTTAGTTAGTGCGGACTCACATGAATGATGTAGTGTCACATTGTTGTAAATTTTTAAATGTAATTCTCCTACTGCTTGATCAAAGAAAAAAAATTGCAATTCAAAACTGGAGTGCAGAGCACAATCTGTGTAATTTCGGTATCTTTCAAAATATCTCAAACATTAATTGTCGAGATAAACAATTGAAAATGCAACTTAAAACCTTGGCAGTACCTAAAACAATTAAAACAAAAAATTAAACGCTTTTGCAAACAAGCTACTATTAACTTCTTTCAATTCACTGGTGTGTCATTTTTGTTTTTTCGTTTTTTTTTATTTTTGGTTTTTTCCTTGAACAAATTCAAAACTCAGACAAAGCACAATTTCTTGGATTATGCCTTTAGAACTGTAAAGTGAACAAATGGGGAATGCTGCTATCACTGAGATTGTCCAGTATATGGAAAAGAGGAGGGGAGAAAGGACTGGGCTCTGTTTCGACACAGAAGGAAAAGAATCCAAAATCTGTTTACCCTTTCCACGTGAATCATTTGGGAGACAGAGAGAGAAGGGTCGCCCACTTTATTGATTTCTAATTACTTGGATTATTCGGTGTTTTTGGAGGTAGCGTAAGAAATTTCATTAATGGAGAAAAATACAAGTGTACGACTGCCATAAGATAGAGGGCGTTAGCGGCGGGCGAAGATCAAGGTATGAAGGTATGAGGAACAGAGCACTGATCTACTAAACACAAATTTATGATATTGCTAGTAGATACCAATGACAAGCGAAGACTAACAAAAGGCCTAAAGATCAGAGACCATGTTCGTTTTGAAATTAATTTTTTTTTTTTATGTACGGTTTTTAATAAACATTTTTTTAATTATTTTTTTTATTTTTTTATCTATTTTTCTCCACTTATTACTTTTTGAAATTTCAAAACCACCACGATAGAGAATGATTATTTGTTTGAATATCTTCCCACCTCGACATTAGCAATTGACTTCTCCTCGTCCTCAGTCCTCGTCCCACTAGTGTGTTTGCAGACAAAAGTAAGAGAAAGTCTACGGCCACCGCACCAAATTTCAGTGGCCGGCCATCGCACGTCGTATGAGATCTATTTCGGATCTTATACGGATAATTCGAGTCGTTCAATAATTTTAAAAAAAAAACCGAGTGGGTATTGCAGAATATCAGCTCGATCTGATATGTGTAGGTACTTGGATTAAGCTTCTTATCTTTCTGTACACCAGAAAACCAATCTTTCCATTTTTTCCAATTTTCCAAAGATGAGAAACTTGATCCGAGCATCTACATATATTGGATCGAGCTGATGTTTGGCGGTGCCCACTTGTTTTTTTTTTTTAAATTATTGAACGGCTCAAATCATCCGTGTAGCGGCCGGCCACCGCATTTTTGGTGCAATTGTTGTAGCGTTGCTTAGTAATAAAGTAAAGGAAAAGCAATGGAAAATTAATTACGAAATTTTTTTTCTTTGAGAGAAAATAGCACTCTTCCCGCCCCATAAAATTTGACATTTTCAGGAATGTTTGTTATTTTTAAATTGAATATATTTTTCAATCCATAATATTTTTGGATATTTTTTGAATTTTGTTTAATAGAAAAAATTATAATCTATCAAATTGGATCCATATTGCTTATAAAAAATATTACGGATTAAAAGATATAGTTAATTTTTTCATAAGACTAGAATAGTGAAAGTGCCAAATTTTATAGGACGGGGGGAGTAACTTATTCATGGCTTCGCGCAATCTCAGTCGTTCATGTTGGCAATTAATGGTCCGGATTTTAAAAAATATATTCGCACGAATAGTTTAACTATACTAGTGAATAGTTTTTTAAAATTCAAACCGTTCAAAATAATTTTGGACGCGCACGATTAAGCGCCATAAACTTTATTTACGGCTTGCTTCGTAAAGAAAATTTTCTCTTTTTCTTTTCTTTTATGTGGTAGATCTCCGAGGTTAGCTTGAGTGCACTCCAAACTAATTCTTACAGCTCATTCCAGTTCATTCCAGTCTGTTCACATGCTTATGCATGTGCTGACAAAAAAAATCGAATCTAAAATCTTAAGAAGAAACAAACCCTTAAATTCATGCCAAGACTACCGAACCACCCCTTAGAATTATTATCAATTTGGGAATCTCTTGTGATCCCAAGTACGTTAGGTAAAATGAAACTTCCCACGTTCCATTCATATCTCAATGTCTTTATATCCTTTATGCAAAACATTAGGTAGATTGGTAGCCAACTCAACAAAACATGTTTGTCACAAGGAAAATATGCGGATAAATTTTGACCGTTTATTTTTCTTTAGAGAAATGTATGATTCAAACCAATTTTTTGTCGACGTCCCATATAAACCCATCAAGTTCTCAATAAAATGAAAACTGCAATGAGACTCATTTTACGTCACATGAGGTATCATCACGTGATTGGATATCAACTCATCTAATGTACCAAAAACACATAGAAAAGCACTGAAGTTACAGTTATATTGAACCAACGAGCAAAACTCTAAAATGTTTAATGATAAACGGCTCGTCTCACCACAACCTCCAATCTTGAATTCTCAATACTTCTATCGCTCCATCCCTGCAAGGGCAGAGAACCCGTCAACAGCGCTACCGGAGGCTCCGGGAAAGTCGGAATCAGAGAGCACTCATCTTGGGATGGGCTTACTACTTAGATGCTTTCAGCAGTAAATGAATACCCAAAAAATAAGAACCAAGAACAAACTACTCATAAACTAATACTATGAACAATCTCAATGGCCCCAAAACATACCATTCTCTCTTTCTAAATTTTAACAAGAGGAAACCGAAGACAAAGAAGAAGAATTAATGCCCTGAAAATCTCTGAAACAAGTTCATGAAAAACGAGCACCAAAATGAATCAACCTCAAAGGGAACTCTTTGGGTAAATATAATCCCTAAACCTCAAAATAACTAAAACGTGGTTCATTACTTACCGGGGTACCTACTACATATTTTGCCCTAGTGTACCTACTACATGGATACCATAAACCTCCAAAATGCTCCATTTCTTTTTCCAAATCCAAGAGAAAACTATTTTGCGAAACGGTGATATACCAACGTGGCTGATCTGACGTGGCGTCCCGCTCCACTCATTCTCGGCCACGTGGTTGTTTTGCGCCAGCAGCTCAGCACAAAGTAGAATCCCGCGCCCCGAGCATGAGCAGAACGGGACACTACTCAAGCTCGGCCACGTGGTGTCACCGTCTCACAGAATACTTTTTCTCTTTTGGTAAAATCAAACCCAACTAGGAATTGGAGGACAGCAGAAGAGACATATTCCTCATCTCCAAGACTTTCCTGTGAGAATTGGAGTGCTTGTAACTAACAAAAGTGGGGCTCTTGGCTGGCCTGTACTCGGGCAGCAACCTGCCCGACTTGTACCTCACCCCACATGCATTGCACAGTGTCTTTGGCCCCTTTGGTCCTGCCCTCCACTGTGGGGTCCTCTGACTTAGACAATGGCTGCACCTCCTTGGCTGCTGCCCGTTGCTCCCCTCCAAGCTGCCCCTGCTGCCCATCCCCTCGTCCTCCTCCAACACTTCCTCCTCCTTTGCTCCTCCCTCTTCCCCACCACCGCAGCCTCCGCCGCCGCTTTCTCTGTCCTTTTTGGGCAAAATGAGCTCACTGTCAGCCAACCAATAGGCCTGTTGCAGCAAAGGAGGGTCTGATGAAATCTGGTCGAGCAGTGGGGTGGGATTGAAATGAGACCAATTGCTCAATTGGGTTTTGGTTTTGGTCACCGATGAACCACCTCTTTTCCTCTGGCTTCTGGCCTTGCGCAGAGAACTGCCGCAAGTTGTTAGGTACTTTTGCTGGGTTTTTTTCAAGGCCAAGGGGTTTGACTCTTTTGAGGCTTTTGATACACCATCAGTAGTAGTAGTCTTCTGAGGTTCATGGCTTGTGGGTACCACTGGTGCTGGGGGGAGGCAGTTTCCACTGCTGGAAAAGCAGTCTTCAACATATATTGACAGCCATTCTAAGCTCATGTCCCCATCCTGCTGCAAATTTTACTTATTTTCAGTTTTGAAAAGCATGAAAATAGAGAAAATTGAAGATGTTCATAGCCATGGGCCTAGTGTTAAACTGAAATCAAAGACCTGACTTTTGAAGAAATTTGGGCTTTACCATAACCTAGAGGCCTTGTAGTGTACCAAAAAGAGGAGATTTTTACAGAAGACTCTCAAAACAGCACTGAAGCAGAAAAGACATGAAACATGGAGTTGAAACGGAAGGGAGAAAGAAGAAACAGCCTCAAGTGGGAGACAAGCTAAAATTAAAAGTCAGAGGAAAGGAAACCCCCATATGGAAGAACAGTAGAACTTACTTGCAGAAGTGCAAATAGACTTAAAAAGGTAGTAGTAAAAACACTGGAGAGAGAGAGAGAGAGACAGAGAGAGAGAGAGCTGACCATGTTGTGACTGGAAAAGAGGTCGTCAAGACTGCCAAGCTTAGTAGAAGGAGAGAGAAGCTGCTCCGGCTGATACTCAGAGGTCAGACCACCGCCGGGAACTGCAATATTCCGGCAATAATCCATACCCAAACTCCTGAAAGAGAGGAAGACCGTTTACACCCCCACGCCAAAGAGAAATAGAGAGAGAGTAAAGTCCTGCTATAATTAGGTGTCCGGTACGCAGTACCCCCTTCTCAAGGCCTCATTTTTCTGTCGGCAGATGGAAAGATAAGAAAAACAAAGAAGAAATAACAATCAAAGCTTCATCAATCAAAGAGAAACCCCACATCCCCAGGACCCATCTCTCTCTCTCTCAAGGGGAAAAAAAAGGGAAGAAAAGGAAGAGTCTTTGGATGAGGGAGAGAGAAAAGGAGAGGGGGGGCCCTGGGGGGACCTCTCTTTGGTTGTGCTTGGTAAAAGTGGGAAGTGAATTTTGAATTGCAGGAGTAATTGCTAGACCTACTGGGTTCAGTGGTCCTCCCCTTGACACTTTTTTTTTTTACTCAAGCTCAAAATTTGAGTAAAGCCGCATACAATGTGCACATTTGCTTATCCATTTTGAGTTCTACCATATTTCTTACCAATATCAAAACCCAATTATTTCCGAATTCTACTATAGGTGCCGTCGGTACCTACACTAACAAGGTATCGATGGCCCTGCAGAGCCCAATATAGGTCCCGTTTGGAAAATCCGAGCTTTTTAATAATTTTAAAGCAAAAAATCGCGTGGGCATAGTAAAAAATCAGCTCAATCCGATATGTGTAGGTGCTTAATCCAATTTTCCCATTTTGCTAATTTTTCAAAAATGAGAAGATTGAATCGAACACCTACACACATCAAATTGAACTGATTTTCCGCGATGCCCACTCGATTTTTTTTAAATTATTGAACGGCTCGAATTTTTCTTACAAGACCTATATTGGGCCCCTCGTGATTGTCAATACCCCATCGGTATGGGCACAGTCGGTCCCTTTAGCTTTTCTGTTTGTTTTTTTTTTCAATATCTCTTTTTACTTTCTCAGTGTTTACAAAAATATGTCAATTTGACTCAAATTTTGGGAAAAAGCCTTTAAAAACATTAATGTCTTGTTCTCTTTGTTTCAAAAAATTCCCCTTAGATTTTTCATACTTCTAACATTTCTCTCTCCATTTATTATCCCTACTATTTTTCAAAAAAAAAATTCAAATTCAAATCCAAACACAGCATAAATTTGGGGGGAAATGGGTATAGCATTGGAAGACGTACCCAAATAGAGGTTTTGACCCAATTTTCCGTCAAAATTTGGGTTATAAAAAGAGTTACGGGCTCTTTGGATGGGGTAATTTCATAAGAAACGAGAGTAAAGGGTTATGGTTTCTTAAAAAATTACTTATTTGGATTGAACATTTTCACGAGAAATTGAGAGAAAAGTACAAAAAAAAAAAATAAATATATTTTGATTGTCCCTGCCCCTTTCTCACCCCCATTTATTTTCTTCTCCTTTCTCACCATCCAGAGGAAGTGCTAGGGCTGGAGATGCTTTTACAAACTCAGTAACAACAACGCGGTTCAGGTTGAACACATGAGACATGAAATTCACAAAACCAACACGGTTATTAATCTATGTCACCCATTAACACGAACATATATATAATATATGTTATATCTGTAATTCTACATAGAGTTGGGTGAGCAAAAACGGAAGCGAAAATTTAAAAACATTTCAAACTATTAAATTCGCAAGAACAAGGGGGTTCTGCTTTGTTTTTTTTGGAACGGCAAAAATATTATTAAGGAGAACTCGATAGGAAATATCGAGAAAATGGAAAGGGAAAATCCAACTAATTGTTAGATGAAGAAAAAAGAGAAACAAGAGCCAAGCAGCACAACCAAACAAGCACCACCAGCCAGAAAGATACCAACCCGACCAAAATGTAAGAACAAGGGTTAAAGAGCCATGCATAATGTAAAGCAAGGGCAAGAGCTAATAAAACTTTTATAAGGTAATAAAACGATGATTAAAAATGAGAGCTAGGGAAGAATCTTACTAAAAATATATGGTCACAGCTGTTCAGTATGTATTCCTTCTCCTAAAGGGAAAAGGAAGAGAATAATGTGACAGTCCTGGCCTGGGCTGGCACCATTCAAGTGCCATTATTTTTGGCCATACAGACAATCCATATGTACGACGCTGTGGAGGATGATGCCAGATTTCAAAATCTCATATCAGGATCTCAATCAAGATTATTATTATTATTAGTACTACTCTGTAATGAATGACATGTGAAATTATTGGAGAATTGTTGGGGTTTTGTCAGCACACCTCGTTTAAAATTAAACTTGATTGTCGAAATTAAAAAGTACTACTCCATTAACTTGCTATTTATCAGAATCTGCACTCGAGTGGTTTTTTTTTTTTTTTTTTTTTAATGTTTTGAGGGAGATATGATTTTTTTGGTAACGGGTAGAGAAATTGGAGTAATAACAGAAAAGAAAACATATTGAGGACCCGTGCTGAGAGAGATGTGTGGATAGCGAACAAAGTCGCTCTTGGCAAAAATATTGCCACTGGTAGGAATGATGCAATTTTTTAGATGCTACATAATCTTAAAGCATCATTGGCTAAAGCTAAGGAGTGGCAAAATGCAGAATTTGTACTTAGTGAGAGTCCGAACCACATGTATTTCCACTTTGATAACTAAACCTAATTTTTATAAGTGCACGTTTCAACTTGCTAGTTTTGGTTTGAAACGAGATTGTGCTTACAAATCCCCTATAAAATCTTATTTGCTTGACCAAAAAATAACTTGAAAATTTAGAGGTTTTTTTACACACACACACACACACACACATATATATATATATAGTAATTTTCAAGTCCACTCGCCCGGATTTTCTTATGGTCTAGATTTTTCATTTCCCGATCGATTTGTGATGATCCGAGCCGCTCAATGTGATCAGAACGTGATTTTAAGGGTACCCGCAAGAAATCACCAAAAAAAATGATCAGGAAGGGCTTGATCCGAACAGTTTTTTATTGAACGGTTCAGAAAAAACTGCTCTAATCAAGCCCTTCCCGACCATTTTTTTTGGTGATTTCTCGCGGATACCCTTAAAATCACATTCTGAACATATTAAGCGGCTCGAATTATTGTAAATCGATCGGGAAATGGGAGCTAAGACACAAATCCGGACCATAAGAAAATCCGGGCGACCGGACCTGAAAAGGACTCTCTCTCTCTCTCTCTCTCTCTCTCTCTCTCTCTCTCTCTCTCTCTCT
>BPLS01021647.1:0-20453 GCA_019656275.1 Rhododendron kiyosumense | reverse complement strand
TCTAAACTAAATAAGGAGTCTTAAGGTGCTCGTTGAAAGGTCTTAGAGCAAAAAATTTGCTACGACCATTTAGGATAAATAGAAACCAGCCAGTTGCAATCCTATGGAGTAGAAACGTGATTTGAAACAACATACTACTGAATCAGTTAAAAGGATCTATGCTAAATAATGGTTAACAAATTTATTAAATTGTATTATAGTTAAAAAAAAAACTTAATCCTAAATATAACATTTGTATTCTGGATTAGTATGTCGTTTGCAAAATACATTTCGTAATTAGTTCCCGAACACTAATTGTAATCTTAATGAATTTTTTGTTTTACGGCCTTTCAACGAGCACTCTAAGACTCATTATTTAGTTTCAGAACTCTCTTAGGGTGTTCATTGAAAGGTCCTGGAGCAAAAAATTTATTACGACCATTGAGAATGAAATGATCAAAAAAATAACATCTTTGCACTGGTTCAAACGGATTGAAAATTGAAACGCTTATTTTCGTAACTATATTTTTTAATCTATAAAGGACAAAAAAAGAAAAATAAAACAGTCGGATAAACATGATCAATTGAAACACTTTTTTCTCTCATTTACTTTACAAAGCCTAGAATTAGACTTGAACCTAATATTAAAGAGAGAGAAAATTCAAACTGGAAAAAAAGAAAAGGAAATAAAATGAAAAAAAAAGAAAAAAAGAAAAAAAGCCAACCGTAAAGAAAGAAAGAAAGGAAAGGGAGGGAGAGAGAGAGAGAGAGGGGTAGTACCGGAAAAGTGTGGTGGGCCGGGGGTGTGTGTGTCAGGGGGATTAGCAATTTGCAACCTTGCAGTCAGGTACTGCAAATTTTTGGGTTTTGAGAATAATTAATGGAGAGAGAGAAAAAATTTATTAGAGAGGGGTTTTGACTTTTAAGTCCCGAAACGAACAAGCTTGCGGCCACAATCTCAAAGCTTGCGGTCTGAAAGTAGAACCTTGCGTCCATGCCCGGAAAATCTTGTGCATACTTAGCGAAATTCTAGCAAGCCCCGAATTTTTCCCTTGTGGTTAGGACTGTAAATGAACCGAGCTGCTCGCGAGCTCGACTCGGTTCAGTTCGTTAAGGTTCGGCTCGACTCGGTTTGTTTAGTAAACGAGTTGAGCTCGAATATTCGGCTCGTTTAGTGAATGAGCCGAGCTCGGCTCGTTAAAGGAGGCTCGACTCAATTAAAGAGACTCGTTTAGTAAATGGATAAACTCGGCTCGTTAAGGGCTCGCCTCATTAAGACTCGAGCCAAACTCAAGCTCTAGTTTTTGGCTCGTTAAATAAACGAGCCGAGCTCGAGCTCGCCGAAGCTCGGCTTGGCTCGTTTACGCCCCAGTCGTGTTTACTGTAAAACGAGACAACTCGCGTTTTGACTCGATCTTGGTGAAAATCACAGACGAAAAAAAACAGTGGGAGGCGAGTGAAACATATATTTGTATTTTGTATTTTTTATTCTAAAATGGCGTGCGCTTCCGCTTCTGCTCCGGTTCCGGCGATAGAATTTAAAAGATTGGGGGATTGTAGAAAAAGCCCGTCAACGAAGAAGCCACCCCATAAGTATCCACTTACCGCTACCGTTGCGGGTGGCGCGCCGTTCAAATTGAAAGCGAAATTGCCATTGCAATTGAACCTTCCCCTCCGCCGGAAATTAAGCACCAGAGGCAGAGATTGGTTTTCTTGTACTAGTACTAGTAGTTGTGAATACCCAAGCATTAATAGTAGTGGTATCATCATCAATTGGTGAATTCGCTCTTCAACTCTTCTCTTCCCTATTTCATTTGTTTAAATTTATGTATGCTTGCTGACAAAGCAGTTGACATTATGCTGCATTTTCTGTTTCCTTTCTGGTGGAAAAGCTACAGTTGAATCAATACACATGCTCGCACTTATAACAAGAAAAAAAGACTAAAACAAATAAAAATTGGGTTTTTTGCATTGTAGCATACAGCAACAGCGACCCAAAAAGTTCTTCTGTATCTTAACAGATTCTAGTAATATTTATTCTCTACAGGGGAATGTGCAACTTCAAGTGGTTTAGAAGATGGTTTATCATCATCCCATGGAGTTGGACCTCTCGAGTAGTCTCCATTTATTTAGTATTATGTCTCAGTTTTGCTGCAGAGGCTCGCAATATTCCACGTTACCCATTTGATTATCATGCTTGTGAAACTGTTCAAAGTTATTATGCCGGAATGGAGGATTTGAGAGGTGAAGCACTACAGAAAAAGTTGAATTCTATCATTGCCAGACATCATTCCTTATCCTACAAGGAGGTAAAAAAAATATAGCACTAATTTCTTCGTATGAGGATTAAGCAGGCTTTCTGATGATTGGTTTCGCGAACCAGGTTTGGGAAGCTCTTAAGATTCTTGATGCTGCCGATGTTGATAAACCAGGGGCTTCATCAGAAGTGTAAAGGCTTGTTAACATTCATGTTGTCAATTTGAATTAGCAATCAGACAAAAAAAGAGAGAGTCCTTACACCGTCACTTGTTGATTTCAGAGTTGAAATTTACTCCTTGAGAGTCGTCTCGAAGCTCTTAGCAGGAAAACCAGAAGGGTGGAATCGTGAGTCACTCGACCTGATTAGTCATGTTATAAAATTTTATTTTACATGTGATTTATAATGTATAGTGTGATATTGTCAAGGATTATCAACAAGGCAAGGCAAAAAATAATTCTCACAAAAACCTTCAGTAACTTAGTTTTGTGATGGCTTATAAAAAAAAACTTAGTTTTGTGATTGTTATACGTGTTCATCTATAACTTCTTAGCACAGAGAAGCCCATTGTGTTGTGGATTATGTTGCAATGACATCCGTGTGTTGCGGATGATGTCGCAATGACATTTATATAGCTCCTAAAGCTCTAGAAACTGGAAACTATTCATGTTGCTCTTTCAATTTTTGGGTTTCAGGCGAACATTTATGGCCTCGATCTTATGGGTTAATGAGTGGCCCGTCCTTAACTGATTTGCACAATGTTCGCCCAGCTGATGTGAATGGTAATATGAGTTTGCATTCTGTGTATATTTGTGGTCTTAATTTTTTTCAACTAGTATATCACTATATCATCTTCGTTAAACGATCTTCGTAGTGAATTCATCGAGGGGAAACAAGTTCTATGGAGAATGCCATGTTAGTTCATCTAACTGTCGGAAGCCTGCAACCAGAGAATCTGCATTTGACACAGAAGCAGATAAAGAGAGATGGGCACCACCGAGGCAGGTTTGCTGTTGTCATGGAAAAATTATTAGGGAGCTGTTAATTTTTTCAGTTACCACCGCACTGCTATAGATGATACAATACAGGTTGTCCATAAAATCTTTCTGGCCTTGGTTTCTATACAGCCATGCATATCATAGATGTGGCCACTTGACCCTAAGTGACATTGAAGTGGAACCTAAAGGCAGAGAATTAGAATGGAAGTAGTGGCAAAATCATCCATGGATTTCTTCTGAACTTTCATATCGTTGGTATTATTATTGATCTTTTCACCTGTGCTGAAGCTTCAATCCTTTCCCTAGTTGCCCCTTAAATGGAATTCCCCCTTGATTATACCCCTAGCGTGCAGTGTTTTTGGCATTTATGTCATGCAAAGAATTATTTTCAATCATTGCAATTCAGGTTAGAGGTGATATTGCAAGGGCAATAATGTACATGGCGGTCTGTTATGGGGTCAATCAATCTGGCAGAGGCCTCAATCTTCACCTCTCTGATTCTCCAAACATTGGTATGTCAAATATATTCAGTAGAATGAGTTGTCTTTGTTTGCACATGCGTGCATACCTCGAGGGTTTTGTGTGTTTTTCCTTTATCATTCGCTAATTTAATTCAACATATTTTGGCACTTGTGGATATGCCATCAGATTCTGGTACTCATTCACACTTAGAAAAGATTCTACCGTTTTTCTTTTACCTACAACGTGCTGAAATAGAACAATGTCATGCATATAACTCAAGAGGAAAT
Organism: Rhododendron kiyosumense; assembly: GCA_019656275.1. Taxonomy (NCBI): domain Eukaryota; kingdom Viridiplantae; phylum Streptophyta; class Magnoliopsida; order Ericales; family Ericaceae; genus Rhododendron; species Rhododendron kiyosumense. Next base: position 16,470 of record BPLS01021647.1, on the reverse strand, counting down.
TCTTGTTGCTTTTGTTTTTTACTTTTACTCTTCTTCTGCATGCAGACACTGAGAGGTCCTATTTAGTTGTCCTTTTGACTTCCCTTTTCGTTGCCCCTCAGGCAATTACAGCACTTTATATCTTCAATAAAGTGACTCAACTTTGAGTCTCCTTACCATACCTATCCAAAAAAGAAAAAGAAAAAACTAAAGAAGAAAGAATATTGAAGGGTTTAATCTGCCCCTGAGATGATATCTTCTAATGTTTTGCTTTCGTCATCAAGCATGTGTCAACTAGTGCCATTGTCTTATAGCACCATGATGGAGGGTCATTCATTCAAAATCTCAAATGATGGTGTTCTTAACCTTGAAAACAATGAAATGTACGAAATATGTTATATTATTCCTCTCTATTGTTGCCTATTTTCTTTTTGATAAGAGCTTCTCTGCCACTGCTAATTGTCTAGATGATTTTTTGTGGTCCAGTCACCTAATCAAGAAACAAGAACTTGCATAATTAGAATGATAGCTTCTCTATGCCTCCTTTCTGCAGCAAACAAAGAGATGGGGATGCTTTCTACATTGCTGAAATGGAATGAAATCGATCCACCATCTAGAGAAGAGAAGTTAAGAAATGAGAGAATATGCATAAAGTACCAGCATAACCGAAATCCTTTTGTTGATCATCCAGAATATGCCAACCGCATCTGGAAGCACGTTGTTCCAAGACGTTAAGGTTTCTATACTCCACAATGGAAAGTGTGCCTTAATGAATCTTTCTACAACAAAGAAGAGATCAAAAAGAAGTTAGTTAGGTCTGTCAACATCTGATGTCGGGTTCATAGCAGTACGGGTCAATAGAGTGGAAACTTGCTTTCGGTGGTCAGAGCTTCGTTGGCAATTTATTTTCAATGTATCTGCAATTGAACTGTTTTTCTAACAGAATGTTTGTGGATTGGAAGATCTATATCCATGTTGATGAAAAAGTGCGAAGTGGGAGGGGGATTTTTGCCGATGTTTATGGTTGCACAGAATTATAGGAGTAAATGAGTTTCAGTAGCCAATTCTTGGGCATGCGCACTTCAGAATTCGTGCTGCTGCCTTGGCTAATTGTTGGCTCTCTGATGGTTGTGATCTCGAATGTCGTCTATGTCACAGACTTGCATACTAATCGATCCTTCTGAAATTTTTTCTTTCTTTTTTCTGTCAGTTGCAAGAAACATAGCATTGCTCGCTAAACTAGCTATTACTAGAACTAGAGCGTGTCTTGGGACGGTGAAGTTTTGCAACGGATTGTAGAATATTTAATTAAAAACTGTCAAGTCTCTTAAAAATAGGGAGTACCGGAGTAGTAAGTAACTTCACATGAGGTAGCTAGCAAACATATACACCAGTCTATATATATTACTACTTAGAGAGAGTTACGGCTCCGTGCAATTTTAGTAGTCCGTTTCGATAATCAATAGTTGAGATACGTTTTCAAATTATTACCGGTAATTGTTAGGATCGACACACACTCACACGATTTACGAGTATAAACAGTAAAGAATTAACACAGAGATATACGTGGTTCACCAAAACCGAGTACGTCCACGGGAGCAAAAGAGCGGCTGCTGTTTTTTATTATCACAGTAATGAATTAGGGTTTACAACATAGAGTATTTATAACTACTCTATTCTAACTCTAATCGGATTTGGCCTGTATCCCAAAAATACTCTTGTACGAACCAAACCGTACCACGGGGGCGTTGCCCCCTGCACCCCCCAATTACAAAACTCCTGGGCCGAAGGCCCAATCTCCTTTCACTGGACCATCGGCAATGGGTCAAATACCGTCACAACTCTATGAGCCACAGTTCTAACAGTAATAAATATCTATTAACGGTAATTATTTATTTTTAATTCGACCGTCCAAAATACTTTTGGACATGCAAGATGGAGTGCCGTAAATTTTATTTAAGGGAGCCCGGTTAAAAGAATTTCTCATATTACTAGTACTAACTTTCAAAACAAACACTTTATTTGGGTTCTCTACATCCATTTTTTTTGTTTCATAAATATGCATCATTGATCAAAATCTTGAAACAAAACTAGAATAATTAAAATAATAAGATCATCCAACTCTATATTACTTTATCATGCTTATAATATCCCAAAAGTTTGCAAGATCATATTCAAATATTGGTCACACAACATAAAGCATAGTGTCATATGAACGAATACCTTTGGAGTGAAAACCACTTATGCTTTAACACGCATACAAACAAGTAATCTTAATAATCATATATACATACTCATAACCATCCCCAAAAAAATATCAAGTAATTATTCTACCAATCATACTATTATTTATTTCAAAATCCATTCTTTCTCCCTTTTTGAGAAGTTCAAAACAACATATATTTTCTAGTATAAAAGTCGAGTTATTCAACATGATCATACTTCCTTTCGAAATTTTAGTAAAATAAGTTTGCTAGTTATTTTTAATACTTTAACTTAATATACATTTTCAAACATAAAAATAACTATAATTTTTTTACTAGAGAAAGTGAGTAAAAATATTCTACAATATGTAACTTATATTTTTACTTAGCAAAAATTAGTAGAGATATTTTTCTTAGTCATATTTTATTTTAAAACTTAAGTTTTCTAGCTATTCTTTCACACATTTCAAACATAAAAAATAACATACAAATTTTTATATTTAGAGTTAATATGTAGGAATATTCTACCGTTCTTCTTGGCGGATAGTATGGCTACAGTAAAGAAGATATGTTAGCTTACGGAAGGTGAATGTGGCTATCGAACGAAATGACTTCTTACGGTAAATTTACGGTAGTTTCGAAAGAGAAAAGAAAAGACTTTCTTTTTCTCTTGAAACTAAATCTTGACTAAACTACTAAATTTTTTGGATCGAGTGGTAGCTTGGTGGTAGTCTTGGGTTGAGTTTTTGAAGAACTCAAGCACACCAAGAACAAAATAAGAACAAAGACCAAACACAAGGTTTCTAGAGAGAGAAGTGGGAAGATTAAAAATGTGAGTTGGAAGCTTGGACAAGGGTCCTATTTATAGGAAAAAATGAAGCTCCTCCCTCTCTCTCTATGTCGAATCTCTCTCTCTCTCTCTCTCTCTCTCTCTCTCTATTTGTTTTCTTCATGTGTTGTCTAATCTCACCTTTTATAATGGCATAACCTTGCTTTTGATTTCCTATATCAACCTTAGGCATTCATGCATGGTTTAAGGCTAAAACTTAGATAATTAAGACCTACTTTGGCAAGTCTTGCACACAAGGTAAGAATCATGGCATTCTAAGGTAGCCTTTAAGTTACTTTCTAGGTTCTTATTATCCTAATTGGTTAGTCTTGCACACAGAGTAAAAAACTAAAAATGATGGCTATGCTACTTATTAACTTTAAACATGAAGGCTAGGAAATCATGGCTAAGGTTGCTTGAACGCTTAGGTTAACTTAGTTGGTCAAATAAGATAAAATTTGGAAGTCTTCTAGGATATCATGAAGGGTTTTGGCCTTGTCTTGTCTAGGAGGGTTTGCTTGCAAAAAAAGAAGAAAATAAATATCTAGAACTATGTTTAAAGTAGCCTAAAAATGATTTACTTGTCTTACACTCAAATGTGTAAGAAAATGATCATTCCTCTCCCTCTCTCCTAGCCGAAATTTTCCCTCTTTTTTTTTTTTTTTGTTCTAAGTCTAAATTTAGGTTTGCATGCATGAATACCTACAATAATATAGGAAAGTTATTCTTGAAGAGTAATTAGGTTCAAGTTTAATATTTCTAAGTTTGCATGCATGACAAATTTAGAAATACTACTTATGGAAGCAAAATGATTAAAGGGTTGGCTTTGATTTTTTGAAAATGACTTGTCCATGCAAAAAGAATGAATAAGGCTTCAAAGTAGCATTTTAAAGAAATTTTAGGGTGATATATATGCATGCCAAGTTTACTTATAGAAAGGAGAAAGGAAGTAATGATAGCTTACATTGAAGAGACTATTCAATTGAAAAAAAATATGATTAAAGGTTTTTAAAATGTGTGAAATAGTCTTTTAATGAGTGAGGTAGGCTTTCTAGAAAAAACTAGAGTTTTAAAAAGTTCGGAAGGTTCAAACGGTTAGGGAGGTTTAACTAGACTAAGAATCCAATTGGTTTGGCTAACTAATTAGTTGGAATCAAATTATCCTAAAAAAAGGTAGGATTCCTACCAAAAAAATGAATTTATGAATTAATTCTAGACACAAATAAATATGTAAGGGTATAAATAAGTCCCTTTATCCTTAGGAAAAGAGTAGTTAATTTTATATGAAGAAAACTTAATTTATAAGTCTAAAATTCAATTATGAAATATTATTAAAAATAAAAAATAAAAGCAATCCAAGTAATTAAAAAGGATTTTTCAATAATTAACAAAAAAATTATTTACCAAAAGTAAGAGTTATTATAATAATGAATTAAATAAAAGATGGATGAAAAGAAAAGAAATTTACTAAGCAAAACTAAGAGTTAACTAAAAGAATTTATCAACTTTAAATATTTCTTCGTAAAAAAAAAAAAGAAAAAATTTCCCCCATAAATTAGGGTTATTTGCTATCTACAGTAGTATAATCAAAAAAGGATAACCAAAAGTTGATACATCAGTTTTTGATTATTCACTTAAGAGGTTGTTAAAATTAACAAGATTAAACTTTACTATGGTCACTTCTAGTCCATTAGCAAAATATGAGGTCCACTACAATTTCACTCTCTCTCCCTTTTTGTTTTCCGTCATTCATTTCCCTCAATTTACGTTTTTTATGGCCAAAATTTGATTATTTCTAAGGATGTTATTAAGTTTGATTATACTATTGTGAACAATTTTTTGCACAAACATTATTATCTTTAAAAACAATTAGCATTTGATTATACCATTATGGATGGCTTTACATAGAGTATCCGTAATGGGTTTGTTAACTAGTATGTTAATTGTGTGTGCTAAAACTTAGCAAACAAAAATATATTTTTTGTATCATAATGTTTCTGTGCTAGCATGCGTGCTAAGTTTGACAAAGATGCTAGCAAACAATAGGTGAGTTTCACCTCTATACTCCAAACTTCAACCATAAAATATAAAGGGAAAATGATGGTCTATGACATATTTTGATAATTAATACCCGCCAAGGACAAGTTAAGAACATTTGTTAGTACTGAAAATATCATTGACGAGTATTAATTATCAAAACATGTCTTTAGCCGTCATTTTCCCAAATATAAATATCCACTACTTCTAATACACACTTGTGGGATCCATTTTTATCTTAACAAATATTTTAACACACAAATTTACGAAATTCATTGTGGATGTTCTAACACATTTCTATATTATTAATGTCTAAGAGTATTCACAATACTATAATCAAATGTAAAAGGTTTTTAAAGTTAACAATGTTTGTGCAAAATATGGCTCACAATACTATAATCAAACTTAACAACCTCCTTAAAAATAATCAAAATTTGGGCTTTGGATAATCAAAATTAGCAACCTTTTGACAATAACCAAATTTAATAGATTCACATATTTTCAATCAAATAAACTTATTTTATCTCTCTTCCTTTTACCTCTCTTTCTTTCGAAAAACATTTTTCAAAAAAAATATTTTACTAATTTTTTTAGAAAATAATTTTTTTTCAAAAACTATTTTCAATTTCTAGTAAATAGTTATTATTAGTTTTAAAACTATTTTTTGAAAAACTATTTTCTATTTTTCACAGTTTTTAGTTTTTTGTAGTTTAAAAAAATGATGTTATAACAAATTTTGGTTATCCAATTTTGATTATGCCATTATAGACACCTACATTGTTAATTTTAGTAATATCTTAAATAAATAATCAAAAGTTAATGTAGCAATTTTTGGTTATCAATTTTTGATTATAGCATTATGGATACCCTAACATGCACTTGTGGGACTTATTTTTATCCTAATACACCTTTTAACAAACATTTTAACAAACAAATATATATCAAACCCCATTGCAGAAGCTCGTTTCGTCATGTGAGTGGTTTGAGATTCAGAACTATAAAGTGTCTATAGACAGTATCTAAATTGTCTAAAGATAACGCTCCGCTAACCCAGCTGATGTTAAAAAAATGTCTCTAATATTGGCAAAAAATAAAATAAAAAATGTCTCTCTCATCCTGTCTATTCTCCTGGTCTCTCACTGCCTCAGTATATGTATTCTTTTCGTATGTATTCTTGCATACTCGAAAAGGAAAAAATCTAGGGCGAGAACAGAGATGGCTGCAATCGTGTCTCTCTTTTGGGTTTCCGTCTGTTTAGGGTTTACATCAAAATAGGAGTAGTAGTATGTATGTGTATGTATATATGATTGTTGAATGTTGAGTAAGGAAAAGACAGGGATGGCTTTATCAGACAGGATATCAGCGAATATGAAGCTAAACGATTCGAAGAAGAACAGCCTCCGGAACGCAATTCTGATACTGGCGCTCGAATGGAAGGACTTCGACGAGCAATTGGACTCCACCGACAACTGCTACGGTGAATGCATCAACGAACTCGACTGCAGAGAGAAGAACTTGGAATCGCTTCGAGAATCAGTGAAAGAGAGCAACCGAGAGCTTGATTTGGTCAGGAAATCGATCGAGTCACGCGCCGACGAACTCGAAGTTAAGGAGAAGGAATTTCGTTCTTTTCTCGAAGTTCATACTACGTTGTTGAAATTGAAAGAAAAGCAACTCGACGAGATTCGAAGGTCGGCCGAGGAGCGTATTGAAGAGGCTGAATTGAGTGAGGAAAAGCTCAATGATCAGCAGAAGTTGATGGAGGGTCTCCTCTTGGAGAGGCATAAGGAGAAGAAGCGTTTTGAGACTATCCAGAAATCTATTGGCCAACGATTGGAAGAAATCAGTTCGAAAGAGAAGTATTTTGAAGGTCGGTGGAAAGAAATCGATTCGATTCAGAATTGGATAGAGAGGCGCGCCAAAGAGCTTGATTCGAGAGAAGAACAGATTGATGAACGCGTTAAAGAACTTGATTCCATGCGGAAATTGAACGAAAAGCATTGCAAGGAACTCGAATTGAAAGAGAAAGAAGTTGATTCTGCTAAACTATGGAACGAAGAACGGGCAGAGAAACTTGATTCGAGAGAGAAGAAGCTGGATTCCGTTAAAAACTTTATCAGTCAATCCTTTGAAGATATTCACTCAAAAAACAAGCAACTCAAGTTGGACCAACAATTGATCGAGGAGCGAAGCAAGGGACTCGAATTGAAGGAGAAGCAAATTGATGAAAGGTCTAAAGAACTTGAGTTGAAAAAGAAGCAATTTGGTGGTGCCGAATCCAATGTCAAGGTGGAGCAAGTGGAAGGTATGCCAGTTGACAATGTAAGTATATGTTTGTCCGCTGATACTCAATTTGTTGTCAAAATGGATGGAAGGAGTTTGCAGTTGTTCCTGAATGAGCATTCGAACGATCATGAGTCAGTGTCTAGTGAAGTTTATAGAGCTCTTCGATTGTCGTTGGATCCTGCTAAGCTAGTCCTAGATGCAATGGAAGGGTTTTACCCTCCTCATCTGAAAAAGGGTGATGCGGTGTTTGAAGAGGATGTAGTTAGGAGAAGTTGCATACTTTTGCTTGAGCAGTTAATGAAAATCACTCCTCAGATTCGCCCTTATGTGAAAGGACAGGCGTTGAAACTTGCTGGAGAGTGGAAGGAAAAGATGGGAGCGGTGGCCAGTAACACTTTGGAGGTGTTGGGCTTCATGCAGCTTTTAGCTTCTTACAAGTTGGCTTCTGGTTTTGATACTGATGAGCTTTTGAAAATATTCATGGTTGTTGCTGAGCATAAACAAGCACCTGAATTATGCCGGGAACTTGGTTTCACAGAGAAGGTTCCTGGTAATTATCTCAACTCAAATTCAAAAGATTGCATTGATCTTGGTTCATTTCAAATGAGCTTCATTTACTACTCGCCTAATCCTCATCGCCCACTTTTATTGTCTTTCTATTATTATTATTATCTACAATGTTTTCCGTGAGACTGTGCAAGTGAGAGCAGGTATTTTTGTATGATGTGTACATTTATTTACTGGTGAGCCAAGGAAGAGTAGTTTCTCTTGGGGGTGCAAATGACATGTTTATTAATTTAACTTTTTTGTCATCTCTATTGCTTGAAATATATTATCCGATTGAGTCAGCTTTATTGCAGATGTTATCAGGACTGCAACTTCTGTTGTGCGGCTTGTGCCTAATGATGTGGCCATGTTTTTTCATCCTATGCCTTAATTAGGAGTCAATTTATATAGAGATTGTGGAAACTTTATATCTATCTCAAAATCAATTAGCAATGAGTGGAGAGGTCCCAAATGTTATTTAATGATCACCCATTCCACTTGTACGCAATGTTGAACTATATTTCTTTAGCATCACCCCTCACGTGCAACCGCGTTTGGGCTCTGTCATGTGTAACCTCTTTTTTGGTCTATCATCCTGCAACCTTTTTGCTAGTCTGTTATCGTGGGGTGTGGATTGTGAATTTTTAAAATGTGGGGTGAAATGAACCCCTTATATCCATCTCAAAACCAATTGGCAATGAGTAAAGAGGTCTCAAATGTTAATGAGTGATCAACCATTCCACTCCTAAGCAATGTGAGACTATATTTCCTTAACAGAGATACTAGTAGATATATTTATCCCGAATTCTACAGAAATGTTTCTTCTTACTCTTAATTACACCATTATTATGCGTGGTACTCGTGAATCCAATCACAGTCTAGTATGGCATGATTCTAACTTTTATCCATTCCAATTTATGTTGTTATTATAGTTTCTGCTGTTCTCAAAATTGCTAAGTATTCTTGAATGCTATATTCTGATTGCTCTGCATTACTTTGCTCGGTGTTTCGCTCAATAAGTACTATGCGTGGTATTATCCTTCCCTATTTCTGATGGCTTTGTTTTGTGCTGCATATACCTGTATCACCAGTGGTCAATTTGAATTTTTTCGTAGGAAATACTTTAGCCGTCATCTGAAATAGCTTGACAAAGCTCTACAATTTTTTTTTCCTTATTTGTGCCAGATCTCATTGACGATCTTGTTAAGGAGGATCAAGTTCCTGTTGCTGTTAGATTTATATTTGCTTTTAAGCTTGTTCATAAGTTCCCACCAGTACCCCTCTTGAGATGTTTCTTGAAGCATTCCAAGAGGATTGCCAAGGAAAAAATAAATATGGAAAAAAATCCTAGTATAGCAAAGGTATGTACTTCTTGTTTTTCGATGTAAATATCACTTCTTACCAAACTGCTTTTTCCATGAGCAAGTTATTAAGTATTATCTAATCTGAATCCGATTGCAGTATAGGGTATTAGATGAAAGAGTGACTTATGTCAGAGCTGTTATCAAGTGTGTTGTCGATCACAACCTTGAATACCAATTGCCACTTAAATCCCTTGAACGCCGCATTGAACAGCTTTTAATGCATAAGGTAGGTAACAAGCAGATTAAGCCTGCCCGTCTCATCAAGACTGAAGGACGGCTGTGGTACAGGGATAATACGGTTATGTCATTCACCACTGTCCCTATGCAGTCTAAAGCTTCTGCCTCCACGCAAGACCCTGCCACTGATACTCTGGCCTGCATCCTTGCCAATATGGATGGAAAGAATTTGCAACTTTTCTTAAATGAACATTTGGAAGAGAATCAAATGATGCACAAGGAACTTTACAACGCTCTTCAAATGTTGTCTGACTCAGGAAAGCTTGTTCTGGATGCAATGCAAGGGTTTTATCCTCCACATTCGAAAAAGGGAGGCATTAATATTGAAGCTAGTGTTATTAGAAGGAGTTGCATTTATTTGTTAGAGATATTAATGAGACTTTCTCCTCCAATTAAACCTCGTGTGAAAGAAGCAGCGATGAAACTTGCAGTTTTTTGGAAAGAAAAAACAGTGGTAGTTGAAAAAAATCTACAGGCAATCTTGGGTTTTTTGCTACTTGTAGGTACCTATGGATTGGCCTCTGCTTTTGATACAGATGAGCTTCGTAGTCTTTTTCAGACTGTTGTTGAGCATAGATATGCCCCTCTGTTGTCTCAAGCCCTTGGTTTCCCGGAAAGGATTCCTGGTGAGTAGATAGAAACCGGGCTTCATGTTACCTCTCTCTCTCTCTCTCTCTCTCTCTCTCACACACACACACACAAAAAAAAAAATTGGATTGTTGATTTAATTGCTTGCAGGTTCCATTTGTATGTTAGTAGAAGTTTCCTCCTTATATCCCTCAACTTATTATTTTCTGCCTTCTTGTTTTTTTAACAAAAGATTTCTGCATATTTTTTCTTTTGTATTTTGCACCTTTTGGCCTGACAGCTCTGTTGCTGTAATGCTCCTCACTTGTAAAGATATATCACTTGCATGATTCTTGCTAGCAAATTTGTTTGTGTGTGTGTAGTACACTGTACATATGATTGTATGTTTCCATCTGTACAGGTTTTGTTATCCTACTGCTTGAATATTGTAGGATGGCTGAGAGTACATTTTAAAAGGAAAATGTACCGTCACATGTAGCATTTTTCCAAATAAGAACAGGGGTATAGTCGTGATTGAGGTCATCAAATTCCTTCTCTCTGTTCCATTGCTGAAACAATAAACTTTGCCTAACACCACTGCTGATGGCCACTGACTGCTCATTACACCACAATAATGCTCCTCTCTTCTCCATCCACTTTTTGATAACTCTACCAAAAATTTGTCGTGAGTAACACTATCCGCCATCTTAGGCTTCTAAATTTCCTGGTGACTGGCAACACATAGGAATCCAGATGTGATGACAAACGATGGACAATGGTAGTGCCAGGTGACATAAAGATTCCTTTGGAATCTTTTATGATCTACTTTGCTGCAATACCCTTAAGTTTATTATGGCGCAAGGACAATTAACGTCTTGTAAAAGTGCATACATGGCGATCTTAAATGGAGTAGGGTAGCAAAATCATATCTATGTATTCACGGATATAGAATTCTGATTCTGTTATTTGTGTTATTTTTAAATGTCGAAACAGTCTATCATTGGGTAGTGAGGTTTATGTATTCCCCTTCCATATTTAGAGAAGCTTTTATTTTTGTGCTTCCTTACTTGGAGTCAATTCTAATTCTTAGTAAGTACTTTATAATTTGTGACACTAAACTTTTGATAGACCCTAATTGGCTCCATCTTCAGCTATAATTAAGCTGTAAGTGTAAAATAGTTATGGCTAAAGCACCCAACTCAAAGCCAGTTGGTGGTGGCATAGAGTGGGAAGTCGCCTAGGATCACAAACTAGTTTTGGAGGTGATAATTAACAGATGTTGGACAAGCTTTAATACTCCCTGAATTGCATATGGAGAGGCAAACAAATCGAACATGGGGTTCATAATAAATTGATTTGAACTTATGGCACAGACAGAGGTGGAATCAATCTAGAGAGTCTTATCCAAAAGCCTGCAAAAGCCGCTTTGGAATATTATTTTTGAGCATCCAAGTCAAAACCAATTGGCTATTGCCTGAGAGAGGAGAGGCCGCAGGCTAACATTCTAGTTTTAGGGGGTAATAATTGACAATGTTGGACAAGCTCTAACAGTTACATTCGTAGTTAGTGATTGTAATGTACAAGCAGGACAACAATCCAAGGGTGGGCAGAAGGGAATGGAGTCATGACAAGATGAAATGCTTTGTAGTATGGTCTTGGCTTGTGGAAATATCATATTCTTCTTGTCATGTTCTTATTCTTCTTGTTCCTTCTTTCTCTAGAGAGTCATTGTGGGCACACGCCCCAAAAATATCGCCCGATTTTGGTTTTGCAAGGATTAGTTTGTTTGGGGGCGGCTCTCTTAGAAAACAGCGCAGCGAAACGCTTCGATTCAGAGTCGTCACTCGGGTTTTAGCGGTGAGGCACCCAAGGAACCGAACTCGAGAACGCTTGCTACGTTTTGCTTTGATTTGGAAAATGTTTGATTTGATTTGAAAAAGGCGTAGACTGGTCCGTCGTCACCTTCGATATCTGAGGTTCGGGAGCCAGGTTACGAGAGGGGAAGGGTTTTATGGCACCCCTCTCGCCCAATCCGGAGATCGGTCTCTACTCGGGCATTTTATAAAACATTTGCATTTTTCTCTCATTTGATCATTTTTAGCCAGATAGGGCGGGGAAAACAGTTAATGGGGATTAATACTGTAGCAAGTTGCAGTTTAAATGACAAAATATTTATGGATGATGATTTGCTTGCTTGAATTGAATTAAACGTAAGAACATAGATTGAGAACAAGCACTGTGAACAGTTTTGACGTGATGATGTACGCTGCTCGTCGGGTCCGTGAGCAGGCAACATGCTGGCACGCAATGGCTAAGCCACTGCGCGCCAACACACCCTGCGCACGCCACCTAAAAGCTGGCGTACACCACCCTGCCAATTCTTACAGCTTTTGCTCTCAACCCTCTGGGCTCTGGAATGGACCAGCGCACACCCAGGACAAACCACGCAGTTGATAACATAGCTTATGTACATATTACAGACACACAGATGTAAGAAATGGCTAAGGGCCAGGAAAACAGCAAGGTAGACCCCATAAACAGAGTGGGGGGGGGGGGATAAGAGGCCAGGATTGATCTGTGATGTAAGGGCCAGGCATTGGCTTGTGACAAACATATCGTACGCCACCCCATGGAGGCCGTACGCTAGGCTTGCACACTGACCAGTGTTTGGCTTTACATCGTCTGGGTTCTGGAACATGACCAGAAATACCCCAGAGGCCTCAAAAGCAAAAAGGTACAAGTATTGAAAGCTACATTTGAACAGCTCTAAAATGCAGAAAGCAATAAATTGGTTATTAGCATGCTAGAAGGTGATGACAGAAAAGGAAATAGGCAATAACGGACACCTCATGATCCCCACGCCAACTGTGCTCATACGGCCAAAGATGGCGTACGGCCAGATGAAGCTGGCGTGCGCCATGACTTGTCCTCTGCGACTGATTTATTTTACCAGAGAGGGGTCTGGACTAGTATCAGTTACTAGCCAGAACTCTTCTGGTTCCCCTCAGGGGCTGAAAACAGGAAGCAGCACAAACGTGGTATACCTTTGGTGCTAAGGGACGGAAGGATGGTTTGAGCTTTGAAGGTTGAAGATGGAGGTTGGGTGGTGATTGGATGGTAATGCAGGGGGTGTGGAACTTCTCTACCTCTCACTCTTTCAATGGGGGAGAGCAAGAACAAGAGAGAGAGAAGAGAGGAAATGACTTGGGCTCTTGAATGTGGTTAACCTTTGCATATGAATGCAAGGGTTGGCATTTATAGAGGAGAGATGCTGGGATCAGTGGTGATCAGCTGGGGTTAGGGGGGTTGGGTTAGGTTAGAAGGAGCCTCCCATGCATTTAATGCATGGGACTAGGTGATGGGGTGTGTAAGAGAGAGAGGGGGACGGCCCTGCAGAGTGTAATGATCAGGGGGCTCTGCAATGTACTCTGGCAGTTACAAAGTCTCGAGCACGTGACAGAAAAGCGATGATTTGACCGGCCTTGACCATGTGTACGCCATCTATATGCCACCGTGCACCAGGTCAAACTGAGTCAACGGTCGATGTCCGACAAGTGGCACTTTCCTGGCGCACGCCAAGGAGGAGCTGGCGTAAGCAAGGTATGGTTTTGCTGAGGCTTATTTGGCTCTGGGCTTGAAGGGTTCGAAGGGGTTTGAAGTGGTTTGAAAGAGGAGGGTCCAACACTCAAAGCTCATGACCTTCCATCGACCTCGAAAAGTTTTCGACCGTTTATCATCATAGGGGTAATAAAAATACCGCAAACGTGCTGACCCGGATAGTCCAGAATAGGGTGTCTACAGTCATCATCGACTCTCTAGATCTTTCCAGAGTCTTCCAGACGTTACCAGAATGTCCCGGGCTCTACTAGAAGTCTAGAATCTTCTGGATCTAGCAAGAACCTTCTGGACTATGGTGGAGTTTCGCGGGCTTTACTATCCATCTCTAGATCCTTCTTCTAGTATCTTTAGGAGTCTTAGACTAGAGTTATCTCTTTCTAGAATGTTCTAATGTAGTCTATAGATAGGAGATGAGGTCTCCTTTTTTTTTTTGGGTACATCGGGAGGCCGTAGCCTGTGGAAAGGGGATCTTGCCTATGGCATGACTCGAACTCCTGACCTCTTAGCGAGGAACAATGATTCTGGCCAACTGGCCTAGCCCTAGTTGGTTGGAGATGAGGTCTCCTTGCGCGGGTGCATGACACAACACATGAGAGTGCAAGTGAGGTGTGTCAGGTACAAGTCTAGTCTTGAGAGAACTAGTGAGGTGTCCTTGGGTGTGAGTCCACAACATCAAAGTTGTGTGTGTGATACTTATTTGTTGTGTGTGGCATACTGAATAGTTGTGTGTTTGTCTGGTACTTGTAAACTTTTGTGGAATAAAAGTTTACTTTCTATACTTCTGCCGTGTTCCATACCCTTCACATTCCTCTCTTCTTCCTCCCTCCCTCCCTCTTTATTTGCCTTGTCTTAGCCTCTAATGTAATGAAGGTTATATGTAATAAGTGGGCATTCTTTGGGAATAAAACAAGAATATGTTGTCATGTTGTGGGGTGAGAATGAGGTTTTTGTAGGAAATCAATCGACAACGTTCTTTGGTTTGATTTTGTTGGGGGGATGACGCCCTTGTGAATACAAATAAAACTTGGAAAAGGAATGTCATTCTATAAAAGGTACACATCGAGGGGGGGACAATGGAAAATTATGGTATGTGGTTGGCCTAGGGAACTCTTAATGTTTCATCTAAAAGTAACACTAAAAAGGACTTATTTGGTCTTATTCTTTATAGCTGCTTGTCCTTTTCTCTTTCTTATCTTTTTGATACTTAATTTCTTTCTCTTTATTCTCTCTCTTTCCCGGTGATATTTAATTTCATTTTGTTGGTCAGGGCAAGAACTAATTTTGATGGCAAACAAAACTACTTTTAGTACGACATCCATATTCTTCAAGTAATTTTTGCATTTAACCAACTTTATGTGATAGGTGAATATGAATGTATGGTTTTTAGTTCATGACCAAATGTTTTCATTTTTCAGTATTAAGGCTTATTTTTTTCGATGTAAAACCTTTACGATTGTAAAATATTTTCTATGTAAAATGTTTTTACAAATGTTATTTTCCTCAAATTTATGCTTTGTTTAGTTTGTGATTTGAGTAGTGTTTTTGAGAGGAATGATTGGAGAGAGGGGTAAAAAGTGGAGAGAGATAGAGTGAGAAAAGAGAGTAATGATTGAGTTGAGAAATATTTTTTGAATAGAGTTGTGAAGTGAACAAGGCATTAGTTTTTGGTGTTTGGTTGACATTTGAGAAATGCCACACAAATACGCAATAGAAAATGTAAATCAATTTGATCGAGTGAAAGCACTGTTAACGGAGAGAGTGAGAGTGTACTGGTGGCTGGTGGGTATGAAATGGTGGAAGTTACAAGTGAACACCTCGGGGGGCCGGGCAGAATTCCATCCACTCGCTAGGCGTAAAACAGCTTACCATTGTTTTGAAAGGAAATCATTTTCAGCTGGATCATGAAAAATATTTTACTGTGGAAATTGTTTTTCAACTTTTTGTCCAACCAAACAAGGGAAAATAAGTAAGATATTTTACATACAAAATTTTTACGTCCAAACAAACGGAGCCTAAATTTGTGTTAACTTTGGAGGGTTTAACCCTATTTTCATGAACTTGGTAATTTGCCTTTCAATATTCTTTGTTTCCTTCTTGGTGGACATGAAATTGCAATGTGTGTAGATGTCCTTACCTTCTAGGATTATGGATTTGATGCCCATAGCATATCTGTTAACATCACATTTTTGCACAATTGTTGTGGCATACCACCTTTTCAGTGAGTAACATCCTTTTATAGATACTTCAATGCTTTTATTTAGTTGCTCACACGTTGATTTCTTAATGGTGGTTTTTTCCAATCTCTTCAGTGGACAACATCCTTCATATCCAAGAGAAGATCGACCAAGCTGCCTTAGAAAATCTGCAATTGAACAGCATAGTCCCTTCTTCGGACGTGGGTCCTTCGAATTTGTGGGGTGGAGTTCCTGCTTGTATTCAATTTGCATCAGATCCGGCGAAGCTTGTCTTGGATGCAATGCAGTGTTGTTATCACTCAAACTTGGGGATACGAAAAATGTTAAACACGAATGTTATAAAGAATTTCAGTCTCTTGCTAATTCGGTTATTAAGAGCCCCACTAGCAGTTAAAACTTGCGTGAAAGAAGGAGCAATGAAGTTTGCGTCTGATTGGAAAGACAACCTGAAGCCTCAAAGTCATCTAGAAGCGTGGCCCTTTTTGTTGTTCTTAGCCACCTACAAAGTGGCTTCCTTTTTCGACACTAGTGAGCTTCTTGATCTTTTGGAGATGGTTTACAACCGCAAACAAGCAATTGATTTATTTCATGCCCTTGGACTGAAAGAT
>BPLS01021646.1:0-18528 GCA_019656275.1 Rhododendron kiyosumense | reverse complement strand
AAATAATATAAATATTTTTATTTATATATAATTATTCAGC
This sequence comes from Rhododendron kiyosumense, assembly GCA_019656275.1. Lineage (NCBI taxonomy): Eukaryota > Viridiplantae > Streptophyta > Magnoliopsida > Ericales > Ericaceae > Rhododendron > Rhododendron kiyosumense. The sequence continues at coordinate 18,488 of BPLS01021646.1, read as the reverse complement.
GAATCCCCGCACCCGTGTCCAAATTCGGATACATATCCCCGAATCCTCTATTTTCAGCTTTGACGTGTCTGATCCTTGGATATGTACCCGCACCCGATTCCCGTACCCGAGTCCGAGCAACATAGTCTGTCAATGATACATTGGATCTTTTAGTCTTTTAGTTGATAGGTAGCTCTATCAATGACACCTACACCGTACGTATCAGAAAAATGTTATATTTTCCTATTCTTTGCTCGTAAAATTGGATGAAAGTACTTGTTTTTCTATGGATTGTTATCTGATAGTTGCCTTTGTTATTTTGTATTTTACTACTGTTTGTTGCCCTTGTTATTTTGCTATTTTACTACTGTTATTTTACTGTTTTACTGTCGCCTTTGTTATCTGATAGCACTATTGCCATTGTTTTTTTACTACTCTACCACTTAAGAACCATGCATTGGCATGCCGTCTTGAGTGTATCCATATCCCCCTGGGTTGTAAGACAGTTTTTTCATCTTTGGTGCCCTTGGGTTGATTTATGAACTTTTGTGGCCACAAGAGAAGTACCTCAGATGAAAAAGAGCAAATTCTTCTACTCTATAATTGTTTTAGTGTAGGATTGGGCAGTATCTAACACTTTGTGTATGCATTGTACTTTGAATGAAACTTGTGCTTGATAATATGTATTCAGGTTCGTGATAGGGCTACGCTATATCTGAATATGCTTGGGGGTGAGGGTGGAGTTGTTGAAACTGATCAAGATGTGAAGGACTTCCTCTTTGGGTCATTGGAGATGCCACTGGTCAACCTTGAGACAAGTTTGACGAATTATGTGAGTGTTCTTGTAGAATTACATTTCTCTGTATGCTTCATGCACAGTTACTCATTATCTTCTCATGTGTTTTTTCAACACAGGTTCAGGAGCCTTCAGAAGAGCCTTTTGATATTGATTCTGTACCTAAGGAGGTTAAATCTCAGCCACTTGCTGAGAAGAAAGCCCCTGGTAAAAAGCAAACTGGCTTAGGTGCTGCTCCAGCTGGCCCCCCGTCAACTATTGATACTTATGAGAAGATGCTCTCTTCTATCCCAGAGTTCTCAAGCTTTGGGAAGCTTTTCAAGGTTCTCTCACTCAGTTGCTTCCTCCTTTAGACATTCTGGTTTTCATTGTTGTTGACATGCTGCTGATTCAGGTTTTTTCATATGTTGTGTTTCTTGAACCAGTCTTCACCACCCGTGGAGCTTACAGAGGCTGAAACAGAATACGCAGTAAATGTTGTTAAGCACATTTTCGATAGGCATGTGGTGTTCCAGTACAACTGCACAAATACAATTCCTGAGCAATTACTGGAAAATGTAATGACCATCTTAACTAAACGGTAGTTTCCTTTATTCTATGGTTACCTTGCGACAATCTCTCAATTCTATTTTGCACTGTGTCAGGTTTCCGTGATAGTGGATGCCTCTGAAGCGGAGGAATTTTCTGAAGTATCAACAAAGCCTTTAAGATCTCTTCCATATGATTCACCAGGACAGACATTTGTAGCATTTGAGAAGCCAGATGGAGTCCCTGCTGTTGGAAAGTTTTCTAACACGTTGAAGTTTGTTGTAAAAGAGGTACTGTTTCTCCTCTTCCTGAAGACGCCTGGGTTCTTTCTGTGGTGGCGTTCTTCTTTAGGTTATTGAGTGAAGTGGTCCCCCATTATTGATAGGAATGGAAGCCCGGGTTAGGTTTTGTACTCTAACGGAAGTTATTGCCTGATCGCTTATACTGCCCCAAACATCGCCCTAGACTCGTAGGAAGATACAATCCAAGTGCTTGACACTGTCAAACCAGAACTGGATAGTTTGCTGGTTCCTTTAAATTGTCTGGATCACTTGGTCAATACTTGGAGTGTTTACTTCATTAGATTGTTTGCTTCTACACCGTATGCAATTAGATACGACCTATTAATAAACCCTATCACTCTCTTACTTATTGGTGGGTATTGCCAGGTTGATCCAACCACGGGCGACGCTGAGGACGATGGTGTGGATGATGAATACCAGCTGGAGGACCTTGAGGTTGTTGCAGCGGATTATGTATTAAAAGTCGGGGTCTCTAATTTCAGGAATGCTTGGGAAAGCATGGGCCCAGATTATGAGCGGGTGGATGAATATGGTCTTGGTGCAAGGGAAAGCTTGGCAGAAGCCGTCAATACTGTCATAGGCCTTCTTGGCATGCAGCCCTGTGAGGTGAGTTTCTCATTAAAGTTACTAATGGTCCAAATAATTCTTGTCCTTGAATTAGTTCACAAGTTAAAGATGCTAGGGCCTTGAAATAATACGAAGCAAAAGGGGATTCAAGATTTTTACGAGGAAAATGCAATGATATTTGGTGTTTATCCCATTTTATCACATTGGAGTTTTGATCCAGCGTTGTCCTTTCCTTTCTCCAACTGTCTTTCTTTCTACAGTAACGTAGCTTCGTTTTTTTTGTGCGTCTATTTTCGAACATTGTGCTCCTTCCTTTTCGGTCAGGGGTTGTAGTCATTAGTTCCCCTTCCGTAATGAAGAGCAAAATTATGTTCCGAAAGTTTTAAATTTAAAGTTAAAAACAAGATAGAAAAACCCAAGGGCAGCACTGCAGCAGGCAAGACTTGACAGGAATTGACAATGAAAAAGTTGCATAGTGAGTAGGAACTAGGAACAATGGCAGTATTGTTATATACTACTACTTCTTTGTGTCTAAAACTGAATAAATCTCTCCTGTTTGTTAATGGTGTCTTTCAGGGCACGGAGGTGGTCCCACCAAACTCGAGATCGCACACTTGCTTATTGTCTGGTGTTTACATGGGCAACTTAAAGGTTCTAGTTCGGCTGTCGTTCGGCATTGACGGGCCAAAAGAAGTTGCAATGAAACTTGCCGTTAGATCCGAGGATGAATCTGTCAGCGATGCTATTCACGAAATTGTAGCAAGCGGCTAGTTGGATACTTGGGAGGGTTTTTTTTTTTTAGTCAACTATACCATGTTTCCTTATTTTTTTCTTTTGTGAATGGGATCGGAAATTGCCAAAAGACCCACCGGCTATGAGATGAATATGCCATAGCAGTCTTGACTCGGGAGTTATGCTTGGTGTGAGGATATTCCTCTACTATGTACTTATTTTGTGGAGAGATTTATTTGTAGATTGTTGTATCAAGCATATGCCTGATTTACTGTTCCCTGTTCTGCGAAATGAATTTTTGAAACACCTGGTCTTAGAATCGTTAAATGTTGTGTATTATTAATTGTAAACATTCTGAACTTCAAAAATAAATTCACCACTCATTTTCGTGTGATTCTATTGCGGCGGGCTGGGATTGTGAATCAAGTGGTTTGCAGTGTTTTATATTTAGTTGCTTCCAAAGTTTGAAGCTCACATGTAATTTCGGTTTGTTCCTTAAGGAAGCAGAGAAATCCAGGGAGCAGCAGAACTATGAAACGGTATCTAACTGAAGAATGTAACAACCCCTCTGGATGGTAAGAAATTATGAGATAAAAGTGGGGAGCCAATTCTCACCAAATCTTTGGTGAGAAAGGGAAAGAGCCAATCAAAAAAAATTCAACCTTGTACTTTTCTTTCAAATGAGTGAAGTTGGCTAAAAACCGTAACCCCTTCTTTTCTTTTCTTATGAAAATCCCTCTCTCCACGTGTTTTGTTTGATGGAATTTGGTAAAGGATAATTGCCCTTCTCTTAACGAAATTCTGTTGAATTTTGATTTTTGTTGTGATTAGATTCTTGATCAAGGAGATCGAACTCCCCTGATGATCGATTAGTGCAACCAAGCTTTGGCGAAGACATCCAACCATTAATGGGCTACCGGAGTACAAAACGGTCTACCTCACACAAACATTTTTCTGTATGTATTTTCCTTTTTTTTTTCCCCCGAGAAAACTAAACATATCAAATATAGAAACCGGAAGAGATTACACGGCGGCTTAACCGAAATACAAAAAAATAAACAAAAAACCGCTAAAAAACCAACAACAATTGTGAAAAAACTAACAAAATCTACTCAAGATTGAGTTTTGTGTAGGTAGATCCGCTGCAAGCAGAAAATTAATGTATGTTTTTTTCTTGTGCACAAAGTTTTCACTGCCCCAATGACAAAGGCTGGACTACTAAAAATTCAAACTCGGGCCAACATAATTAATGTGTGGACCCCACGGGAAAAGAGCTTTGAATCTTTTGTACCGCAAAATGCTTTAGATAAAAATATTCGGACACAGATATTGTCACAAATGTGTCTACAATCATACAATGTGTGTTAATTTCACGTACGCGCATCGTGTAGAGTTCACATGCATCAAACGGATCCAAACATATCTGTGTCTGAACATTTGTCTGTTCTGAGTGCAGTTGATAATTTGGAGAGCACAGGATTTGAGTTGTTTGTTCAGTTAATTGAAGTGCCAAAGTTGAATCATATAGAATTCACCAATCTCTTTGTTGTTTCACGGGGTAAATGAAATTAAAAGGCACCCAACATTTTGCGAAGAAGGAAAGGGAGATAAGCACACAAAGGATTTCTGACCAACTAACATTGAATCGATTAATTCGAAGAAAGGTTCATTACAATGAAGAACAGATTAACCACTTTAACCCTTGATTGCGGGGTAGGAAAGGTTGAAAATGCCGAGCCCAGAAATTAACCACTCTAATAACCTCCGTTTTATTTCTATAACAACAATGAAAAGGGAGTCTTTTAACTTGGTTCCCAAAATAGTATCGCCTAGGCTTAAAACCTAAGTATATAGAATTCTGTTTAGAAATTATAACTAGATTTTATCGTTGCCGACAAGGATAAAACTTAGTTTTCGGTAACGATAAAACTTGCTTTCCTTAGCAGAATTCTATATATATAGTTTTAACACTAGGTGAAAATAGTTTGGGAACCAAGTTAAAGACTCCTTTTTCATTGTTATTATAGAAACAAAACTGAGGTTATTAGAATGGTTAATTTCTGGGCTTTTGGCATTTTCAACCTTTCCTACTCCGAAGGATAAGGTGGTTAATTAGTTCTTCATTGTAATGAACCTTTCTTCGAATTAATCGACTCTTATCTCCGCCTTAGAGTCTGAAGCTAATCAACGTCCTGAAGAGGAAGCAGATTCTGCGCCGCTAACCATCAGGGCAGGAGGAGTGGTGGCTATGATAACGTTATCATAATTGCCTCCAAATCGGGTGTGGGTGCATGCTAGGTTCAGATCTACTCCGAATCGGTGGACTCCAAACCCAAGATTGACATAGTACCCCTCCATAGCAAGAGCATTGTTGTTTTCGCCGTCTTTGTCTTCATCATCACCGTTGTTGTCGGAAGTGACGACTCGGCCGAAGTTGAATGATCGGAAGGCAATTGCAGCGCCTAAGCAAGTGACGAGTAGCATAGAAGGCCACCAAGATGATGATGATGATGATGAAGAAGATGAAGCTGACAATGATTGAGCCATTTGTGGCTTTTTTTGGGGGGGAAGTTGTGGCTTAATTGGTGTGTCTATTGAACAATGTACTCTCAACTGTGGTGTAGAACAAAAGAGAGCAGGGAAAGATGGCATTTTATAGTAGTTGCAAGTCTTGGAGGTCAAGCTATCAACTTCATGGAACTAAATGCCATGGGACCCACTCCTAATTTGTTTCACCTGGATATCTTTTGAATAATTGGTGAGGTTGTGGGTCCACACTAATTCATGCAAGTTTGAAGTAGTAATTTACTATTTGTCATTTTACGAAGCATCTTCTTAATCTTTAACTTGGTCATCAAGCCACAGGATACACACGTGACGTTTCCACACAAATTAAGTTAATTCTGATCGGTATAAATTACGATTCCGCTCTCTTTTGTAGACTAGATCTTAACAGATTTTTGAAAACACTTGCGCCGGACGAAATTATACGCCAAGAGATACTAAAGAAACCACTTCGAAAATATCATTCTTGATGTAACTTATGTTCCTTCTTCGAATCTCAAAGAAAATAATTTATAATTAGCCGTGCGCTTATGTTCTTTCTCTATCTGTTTTTCTCAATCTCTCGCCATGAAATCAACTTACAATCCTCTATGTAAGTGCAACGCAGTAGTGGCCCCAGCTTGAGTAAAAGAAAAAACGGTTATCAGGTGGATTTGCAGTAGGAAACGGGAGTTAGTATATACTCAATCTCGTCGATACCGCCCCATTGTATTGAATTCAAGTATTGTTTATTCAACAAGATAAGTGAGTTTCCACATTAAACCGATCACACTGTCTACAACCTTATAGAACATCTCATCCACATTAACACCCTTTGGATTTTGAAACAGAACTTTGTTAACTTTTCATTATTTATCCCTCTTTAGCCTCTTTCGGCCTCTCTTTTTTAGCCCTTTTCATCTAAGTAACGAACATTTCTTCTCTCTCTTTTGTTAAAAAATCTTTTCACATTAATTAATTTCGTGTATTTTCATCTGCAGGATTTATACACGAATCATATAAATAAGTATTTATACATGAAACATATAGTACAATAAGTTCACTGTTCACGCATTTTATGGCTTACACTCAAGTGTAGCGAACAAGACACATTGACCATGTGGGGCCCAGCATATTTAGTGAGAGAAATTACAATATTTGTGTTTTTAGTGGATGTGGATTTGGGCCATAATAGCTAGCTTTATCTCACATGAAAGTCGTGGCACAAATGATAGAGAAAAATTAAAGTGAGATTACTATGAAAGTGAGAATTGTGAGGAATGGAGAAGTTTTTGGGTGCTGGGCGGGTACCATACACGAGATATCCCATCGGCAATCCCAGCCCACGTGATACTCATTGGCAATTCTAGCCATCTAAACGTGTTTTGATTGGTTTGGATTTTAAAGAAAGAAAAAGAGGAGTGGCTGGGAGAGAGGAGAGAATAAATTTGAACCGTCCAAAACACGTTTGGACAGCTGGAATCGCCGACGGGTATCGCCACGTGGTACCCGCTCGGCACGTAAAAATTTCTCCAAGGCTTGTGTCATATCCAGCCCCAAAGGGGCACGTGGCACTTCTTGTGTGGCACGTTTGATCAAGATCACACGGTATTGTCCGAAGAATTACCCATTGCCAGATATGATTATGCTTCCCCTTAACCTCGTACTACCAAAAAATGAGATTCTTGCCTGGCTTTCTTTTCTTTTGGCTGAAGAAAGCTTCGGATGCATTACTTCACAACCTATGGTGGTAGTTATTCAACAAAAAATTACCCAACTAATTACAAAGTAACTTCGGAAAGACAATTTTTTATTCGAAAAAAAGGTGAAAGAATGTGACCTTACCAAAGGGGTGGAGATGCTCTAATACGAAAGAAGCGGGAAAGTAGTATACAATCAAGCAAAAAGCCCTTTTTTCTTTTTTCTTTTTAAGGTTCATTTGGTATTTTTAATCCGGATGGTCGGTTACATTTTTGGACGGCCCGGTGTGTGCTACTGCATCGGGTATCAGATGTCTAACCAAGAATTTCTCATCCCTTGATTGTCTTTCATGTCCCTCAAGCTAATAATAGTGGGCTTAGATCGAACAGCCTTTTTAATCCCAGCGCAAGCCCAACTAGAAGGAAAAAGGGCTTTTTTAGTAGCCCTTACTCCAGCAAACTCCAGCCCAAAGCCAAAATACACCGAAAGGGATTCTACCCAACTTTCACCCGAAAATACCCCTCGTCGTCCACCACAACTATCATCAAAACTAACACCAAGATTTTACTATATTTGTATTTTCTAAATAGTTAATGTTTACTATATATATTTGTATATATTTTCTAAATATCTCACGGTCTAGTCGCGGTCCGGTTCAGAGAATGTTTTGAAATGAAAATCCAATTATAATCCGTATCTCACTGTCCGGTTTGATTCGCTTATAAACTAGTTAAAAAAAGTTACATATTTACTATATATATGTATTTTTATTTTTTAAATATCTCACGGTCCAATTTTGTTCGGTTAATGTTTTAAAATGAAAATTCAATTACAATTTGTATCTCATAGTTTTTTAATTTTCAAATCTATCTAAACAATTAAAATACAGACAAAAGATACGTATCAATTTGGTTCAAATTGATTTCACGACTCACCAATTTTTTTTTTTACAACACTAACAATCTCATTACTATTATGTTTTCTGTTTAATCTAGGTAAAATCTAGTTTTCCTAGTTTAACTTAGTTTCCTTCCTACGATGTTTTCCTTGTTTGTTTAGACTTTAGATTTATCGGTCACCAATAGTCTTGCAGCGCTTATAAAGACACGTTGAATATGGGTTATGATTTACCCCTATACAACATGAATGATACATCGATTCCCCTCGATCAAATTAGAAAGGTTGTTGGAGATCGCATTTTTCTAACAGAAATTATCATTTCCCATTTGTATGTATATTTGTGCTAATGTTTTTGGTACAATCTGTGTGCTTGCTAATATCTTAAATCTAGCTTGTAATTTTTGTTACGAATCAGTTTGGTTCGGACCAATTTCATAGTACTCTGTATACCAAATCTTGTGGACAACCCTAATTTCATTATTATGGTTCCTATTTAGTCTTGGACAAGGAAATATTTGTTTTTCCTAATTAATGTTGGTTTCCTTCTTCTTATGATGTTTTCATGTTTAGACTATAGTTTATTGGTCACTACTATAAAGGATCGATCGATGAAAGGAAGGTTGTTGCCTTGTTAGGGATCACATTTTCCTAAGAGGAATTATCATTTCTCATTTGTATTTACTATATTTATTCACCCAAACAAGATCAATTTCTAGAAAATTTCTTCTCCTCCTCGATGGTGCGGAGATGCTCAAAGAAACTGCCACGGTGCTCATCACCAGCTTGGGCTTCCCCGCCGGAGGAGCTGCTGGTGTTGGTCCTCCGCCGCCTGATCCAACTCTCCGACTACATCCGCTTCGGCGCCGTCTGCAAGCCATGGTACGCCGCTGCGGACCACCAGAAGGACCATCGGCGCAGAGAATTAGTCCACAAACCGGAACTACCGATGTTATTGATACCGCCACCAGCCGAGACGGCGGAGGAGGCGGACTACCACTGCCGGAGACTGTATAGCGTCACCCGGAGAAAGGTCCTCAATTTGGAGCTGCGAGTTCCTTATCCCCGGAGGGGCTGCGGTTCTTCTCACGGATGGTTAGCCACCGAGAACGAGGCGGACGCGGGCATTAAACTCCTTAACCCCTTCTCCGGTAAGTCCTTTCGTTTCCCTAAGGTAAGTCTTGAACCAGATATCAAACCCACCATGAGACATAAATTTTGTTACGAGAATCATATCCTGAAGGTTGTTTTGTCGCATGATCCTGCCCTGATGCCCAATAATGACTTCGTTGTCGTGGCAATTTTTGATATGATGAGGAGTTTAGCGTACATCAAACCAGGCGACAATAAGTGGACTTACATACCGCCGATAATTATGTCCTCCTTGACGGATGCCATATATCATCTCGGAAAATTTTATGTCGTTGATGTCTATTCTGGGATATTCTCTGTGGATATTAGCAGTTTTAGCGAACCCCGAGTGCAAGTGGTGGCTCCTCGTACTCCCACAAAAGCTAACAAGGCATATATTGTCAAATCACGTGGGGAAGACTTGTTGCTGGTTCAGAGGTTTCTCGAATGGAGAGGCAAGCCAAGACGATGGTTGACCTCGTGTTTTAAGATCTTTAAGGTGCTGGGCTTAGGAGGCTGTAGTAGTGGCACCAGCAGTTCTGCTGCTGCAAGTGATGGACAGATTGTTGAGAGGGTTGAAATCCATAGTCTAGGCGATGACACCCTCTTCTTGGGGGATAATTATTCTCTATCTGTGTCTGCTTCAGATTATCCTGGGTGCCGTCCAAATTGCATATACTACACTGACGATTGCATCGACGACAATTCTTATAGCTCTCGAGACAAAGGTATCTACTGCTTACTGGATAGAAGATTTGCGCCACATTACCGAGTCAAAACAGAAGGGAAGCATTTGCACATGCCTCGGCCAATCTGGATAGTGCCAACGCTGCTGCCGTGACACTCCCTAGCAAGTGTGGTATTTATTTTAGAAACAAAAAATCAGGGTTGTTTTGTGGGTGCTATTTGTTTATTGAAGTTTGCTATTTTGAATATCAGTTTCATTTATTTTGCTAGCTTATTTATTTTGATTATCAGGTTTTCTTCACTAAGCTAGTAGCTCCATTACTGAACAAGGGAGACCGAATGGGAGATTATTAGACTGTGAAACCGAAATAAAAGAAGACATGGTAAATAGTCCCAAAATTTCAATAGAGTGGGTTTTGTACCAGTGGCATGCGGTCAAGGGGGCATAAATAATATGATTGCAGATTCAAGAATAATGATGTTTGGTTGTTAATTTCTGAGCTCGGCATTTTCAATCTTTCTTACTCAGCAATTGAAGGTTAAGGTGGTTAATTAGTTCTTCATTGTAATGAACCTTTCTTCGAATTAATTGACTCTAAGGCCTCTGCCTTAGAGTCTGAAGCTAATCAACGTCCTGAAGAGGAAGCAAATTCTGCGACGCTAACCATCAGAGCAAGAGGAGTAGTGGCTATGATCACGTTTTTAGGAAAATTGCCTCCAAGTCGGGTGTGGGTGCATGCTAGGTTCAGATCTACTCCAAATCGGTGGACTTCTAACCCAAGATTGACATTGAACCCCTCCACAGCAACAGCATTGTTGCTATCGCAGTCTTTGTCTTCATCATCACCGTTGTTGTTGGGAGTGATGACTCTGCGGCCGAAATTGAACGACCGAAAGGCAATTGCAGCGCCTAAGCAAGTGACGAGTAGCATAGAAGGCCACCAAGATGATGACGATGATGAAGAAGATGAAACTGACAATGATTGAGCCATTTGTGGTTTTTTTGGGGGGGAAGTTGTGGCTTAATTGGTGTGTCTATTGAACAATGTCCTCTTTAACTGTGGTGTAGAACAAAAGAGAGCAGGGAAGATGGCATTTATAGTAGTTGCAAGTCTTGGAGGTCAAGCTATCAACTCCATGAAACTAAATGCCATGGGACTCACTCCTAATTTGTTTCACCTGGATATCTTTTGTATAATTGGTGAAGATGTGGTTCCACGCTAATTCATGCCAGTTTGAAGTAATTTATTTGGCATTTTACGAAGCTTCTTCTTAATCTTAAAATAAAACTTGGTCATCAAGCCACGCGATACACACGTCCCCGCACCCACACAAATTCATTAAATTCTGATCAGTAAATTACGATTCTGCTCTCTTTCGTAGACTCTTAACAGGCTTTTGTAGACACTTGTGCCGGAAGAAATGTTTTTGTAGACACTTGTGCCGGGAGAAATTATACGACAAGAGATACTAAAGGCCCCACTTCAAAAGTATCATTCTTTTTTGGGTAAGGAAAAAAAAAAAAACTAATAATTAGCCGTGTACTCTAAAAACTTGTGGTTTTGGCCTTCTCTATCTGTTTTTTCAATCTCCCGCCATGAAATCAATTTAACGGTCCTCTATATATATGTGCAACGCAGTAGTGGCACCAGCTAGCTAGCTTGAGTTAGAAAAACGGTTATCAAGTGGATTTGCAGTAGGAAACGAGAGTTAGTACTCAATATTGTGGATACCGCTCAATCATATTGAATTCAAGTATTGTTTTCAACAAGATAAGTGAGTTTCCACATTAAACTGATATAGCCTCGTTAAATGTCAAGTAAATGAGAGAGAATCTTGGGGAACTCACTCACACTGGCCAACCTTATAGACATCTCGTCCGCATTAACGCCTTTCGAATTTTGAAACGGAACTTTGTTAATAGGTCGTTATTTACCTCTCCTTTAGCCCCTTTTTCCCTTATCGATTGGCCTCACGCTCTTTAGCCCTTTTCATCAGTAACTAACATTTCTTCTCTCTCTCTTAAAATTGTTTTACATTAATTTCGTGTATTTTCATCTGTAGGATTTATACACGAATCATATAAATAAGGATTTATACATCTGTACGATTTATATATGAAACATATAGCACAATAAGTTCGCTGTTCGCGTTTTATGGCTTAAACTCAAGTGTAGTGAACAAGACACATTGACAATGTGGGACCCAGTATAAGTGAGAAATTGCAATATCTGTGTTATTAATGGTTGTGGATTTGGGTCATATATAATAGCTTTATCTCACATGAAAGTCTTACTTTTCTCATGTAGTTAGAGTGGCACAAATGATAGAAAAACATTACAACAGTGATACCTACACAAAACCCAGTCTTGTGAAAGGGAGATTCTTATGAAAGTGAGAATCGTGAGGAATGGAGAAGTTTTTGGGTGCCGGGCGGGTACCACACACGTGGTACCTGTCGACAATCCCAGCCGTGATTTGGATTTTAGAAAGGGGAGAGAGAGTGGTCAGGTGAAGGGAGAGAGAATGAATAAATCTGGGTCATTCAAAAGTGTTTTGGATGATTGGGATCGCCGACGGATACCGTCACGTGGTATCTGCTCGGCACATTAAAATTTCTTTGAGGGTTGTGTCATATCCAGCCCCAAAGGCGCACCTGGCCCTTCTGGTGTGGCATGTTTGATGAAGATCATACGGTACTGTCCGAAGAACCATTGCCAGATTAGTATGATTCTGCTGCCCCTTAACGTACCACCAAAAATTAGATTCTTGCAAGCCTGGCTATTTTTTGTCTGAAGAAAGCTTCGGATGCATTAGATCACAACCTATGGTGGTAGTTATACATGAAAAAATTACCCATCTAATTAAACAGTAACTTCGGAAAGGCAATTTTTTATTCGAAAAAAAGGTGAAAGAATGTGAAAGCAGAAAGCTTAATGTGAAAGAATGTCAGAAAGCAGAATGCATACAGGGAACAATGCAATTAATAGATTTGAGCCCAAGACCTCTAGGATATTACATGTTTGATAAGTGAGTTAGGGGTTAGGATAGGATTATTAATCCTATAGTTTCTTTAAATCTTTGTTTGATTGCACAATATAGGTTGGGATTAGTAATACCATGGGATTACCAATCCTCCCAATTCATGGGATTATTAATACCACCTCCCACTAGGTATTATTAATTCTATGCCAAGCTCTTTGATGCAAAATGACTTCTTTGCCCATGCTATTTTCTGTTTATATCAGTAGTACCCTTTATTACTCACCCATCTGTACGCAAAAGGACTCCTCGTACTTAAAAATGTATGATAAATAAAAAAATGATGTTCAGAGTCTATGGCTTTTGCCTTCTATAATGCAACATACAATATTTGTCAAATACTTTTATCCAAATAAAAAAAATACTTTTACCCAAATATTTTTCAAAATATCTAAGAAAAAATCCAAAAGTCGGTTCTTTGAGCTTTATTTTGGATATTTTCAAAAATATTTGGGCAAAAGTCAATTTTTTACTTTTTTGATTCGTTTTGATGAAACGAATCAATAATCCCCAGAAGTTAGGCGCAAAATTAACAAATGCGAAAAAATTATGGATGAATAATCATGAAGGAGATGAAAAGATGGAACTCTTGCATGCATTTGTAGCCTTAAAGCATCTAGTGGCCTCTATAAATTATGTAGGTGCCTTATTTGTCGTAAAATTCTAAAAAAAATCAACTAAATGAACCGATCAATGATACAGGGATGGTTGTCCAAATAAGAATTTGGAAATTGATTGGAATGAAAAAAATGTAAATTGTCCGAAAATGATTGAAAAATGCAATTTGTTAGTGAGACTTCCTTGCAATTTAATAGACCAGGTTTTTCACACATGTGTATGATTGGAGAATGCAATTTGTTATCCTATCCCTTGGTGTTACAATCAAACAAGGAATTGTGATTGGTAATTACAATCCCATGATTTAATCCTTACACAATCAAACACTCACCTAGGATTACACTTGGGATTACTAATCCCATCTTCTTACCAATCCCACCTTCTTACTAATCCTATTTAATCCAACACACTTATCAAACATGGTAATCTTTGACACCATGTTAAGTCACCAATTGCAAGCAGAAAGCTTAAGTTCCAATATTGTATTTCCAGCTATCCAACAGTTACCATATAAGCTTAGGACTTAACATGGTTTAAAACTATGCCTTAAACAAGTAAAAACCTCTGTTAAAAAAAAAAACAAGTAAAAAGCTACAAGACAGAATTACCAATACCAAGTAGAAGACAGGAAAAGGCTCTACAACCAACCAGTTGTGCTATTGGTACAGAGGCTGCTGTACAGCAGCCGAGTACAGATCCCTTTTGTGTCTGTCTCGGGTTTCGCAAAGATGATCGGAGCCGCTCATTTTGTTCAAAATACTTCATTTAAGGTCCCTGTAAAAAATCACCTCAATCCGATATCGGGAAGGGTCTAAATTTTTAAGCAAAGTTAGATGATTCGTAAACACTTTCCCGATATCAGATTGAGTTGATTTTTTACAGGGACCTTAAACGAAGTATTTTGAACAAAATGAGCGGCTCCGATCATCTTTGCGGAACCCAAGACGGGCGCAAAAGGGATCTATACGCGGCTGCTGTACAGTAGCCGCTGTACCAGTAGCATTAGTAGCATTTTTAACAACCAATTGGGAAATAAGAGTCACTCCTTCCAATAGTCTAAAAACACCAAGTTATGCCACACAATCATCTAAGGTTTTTTGAGCAGTCAATGTTCACCTTGTTTTAAAGCAGGGAACCCTGTATTTGATTTTCAATAGGTCCCTAACCACCGGAATACATGCATACAACTTTCTAATGAATCAGACAAGCATAGAGATCATCACTAATATTTTCCATAAGAATCTCCCTCCATGATTATGGTATAACGCTTCTACCTTCCATATCTATTTCACCAATTTCGGCGGTCTCTTTGCCATCAACGACTTTATCACCTTCATCACTTTTCTCACCATTTCCCTCAGCTTCCACACCCGCATAGTCTTCATCATTTTTCTCACCATTTTCCTCAGCTTCCTCACCCACATAGTCATCAACATTTAGAGTAGCAGCTGCTGTAGCTTTTTTAGCAGCTTTTTTTCCAGCTTCTACATCCTTCCAAACTGCTACTAAAAGCCACAGCTTCTACATCCTTCTTCCAAACTACTACTAAAAGCCACAGCTTCTACATCCTTCCAAACTGCTACTAAAAGCCAATCACCAGCTTCCTAGGTAACAATAAAAAAAACAAAAAAAATAGGGAGACGTGGTCAAAAATCCATACAAGGAAATTAGGTTGAACAAATTAGGGAGACTTAGCATGAACCAATACCTTTGATGAGTACTCTTCTAGTCTCCACCAAGTGCTACTTGGATGTTCGTTTGTCCCAGTCCAAAATTTCAGTGTTCGTTTCGATCCCAAATAGTTGTCTTCCTTCTTAACTTCTTTAGGTTTAATAAGTTGTCTCCAGTACCCCTATCAAATACCTTTTCATTTGAGCAACCCAAAGGGTATTTTGGAAGACGCTTAGTCAAAAAATACCAGCGACTAAAGGAGGGATGCCGACAGTTGCCAAGAGAAGTACTTACGACCAGTGGATGTTTTCCGTTTTCACGGTCAAGTTGTTCTTTTATCAAGAAAATACCCAACACCACTAAAGAACAGAATTCTTTTAACTGCAGAAATCGCAGGAAAATCTTTATCCAAATCCATAGCAAGAAGAAAAGAATCAGAGATCCATGAAGATTACCAGGCAAGATGGAGGCTAGTTACGGAGAGATCAAGAGCATAGTTACAGAGTTGAGAAGAGCATAGTTACAGAGTTGAGATTTTGCATCAACTCTTGGAGAAATATGCCAGCGTTGGAATATTCATTATAGAATCCTTGAATCCCCTCGTTTGCGATTGTTGTACATAGATAGGGCTTTTATAGTCAGTTTCGTTTCTGCTTTGGACTTGCACGACCTGGTAGTGTAGTGTTTCCTTTGTGGATGTGTTTTGTATTCATTGTTTGGTCATTCAATGAAGAGTATAGTTACTGGAAAAAAAAAAACCCTAACCCTAGCAATGTTCTAAAAGCCACTAGGCGATAGTTAGGCGTTAGGCCACCTTCGAGCTTCGAGACCTAGTAATCGGCCCATCGGTGATTAATCAGAGCATAGCAATTAGTTGGATAGGCCTCGCCAATGACTAATCGGCGATTAATTCTTTATTGAAGAACACTAAACCCTAGGAAGGCCAGACGAACTTCTAATGAACGGCGTTACAGGCAAACGATTCGTGAAGCTATAGCTATATTGGTAGGGCTAGCGCATACCTGCCATGACCTCGGGGTTGAGAGCGAAGAAGTCATTGACCTTCAACATAGGAAAGGGCAGAGGCAACTTATTTGCCGTCTTCTTCAGATAATCGCAGATCAACTCACTATCCATTGGGGTAAACCAGAAGCCCGACGGTGCCATCTCCAGAAATTCACACCAAGCGTCTCCTTCCATTGGTGCGTTCGACTGGGAGAGAGAGATGAAAGATTAAACTGAGCGATAGAGGTGTCAAGTCGTGCCGTGCCGTGCCCGTTTACTTCATCGTGCCATGGCGTGCCGTGCTTTAAGCATGCCTTGCTAGGCCATTTTACTTTATCATATCATGTGGGGCCGTGCCTTTTTTAAATCGTGTTGTGTCGTGCCGTACCTTTTTTTGTCATGTTGTGCCGTGCCTTTTTTGTCATGTCGTGTCGTGTCGTGTCTTGTCTTTTTTATCGTGTCATGTCGTGCCGTGTTTTTTTTAATCGTGCCGTGCCGGCCCGTTTACTTAATCGTGTGCCGTGCCAAGATTAGACTGTGCCATGCTGCCTTCAAACGTGTCGTGCCCGTGCTGATTAACAAATCTAAGGCTTGTCTTAAAAATCAGTTCCATAAAACATTTTTCAGATATGAAAACGAAAACAATCATAGTTTTCAAGGCCAATATTTTGCAGAACACTTTCTGAAACTCGGCTTCAACCATGGCGTTAGATAAGCAATATTTTGCAGAAAAACTCGGCTTCAAAATGAAAACAAGAATAGTTCACTTTCTATCAAGCAGCAGAAGTTTATGAAAGATCTAGAAATGTACTTGTGTTTTTGAATAAAGGGGGGTTCTTAAAAATTTCATCGTAAACTAGTTTTTAAAAAAAAAAAAAAACGCCAAACAAGTGTTACGTGTTTCAGAACAAAAACAGAAAGCCAATAGGATTACTTTAGGGTTTCTAAGTTAGCTATGGTTCTCTAAAATAGTTTCATTAACCAAACAATTGAAAGAAAAATGCATGAAAATTAGCTGGCTGGAAAAAAAATTGGCCTGGTGGATGAAAGTGCAAACTAAGATAAAAATAACTTTCACAAACACATTCATGGATACTATATTTTTGCCTTAGTAATTTAGTCAAACTACTAAATTATTTGACTTCTATAATCTAATATACTGTGTTTTTTACAGAGCTGCTCTTCTATCACTTAGAAACTGTTCCAATTAAAGACATACCACTTGTTGGAGAGAGAGAGAGAGAGAGAGACGATTCACAAACTCCAACCAGATCAAAGAATATTTGTCCAAGCACATGTTACTCAAGTTAAAATTGAAGGTTCAGGCAGTGAGCAAACGTATTACTACATCTCTTTCTTCTTCTTTTGTTGTTCCCCGCGCATCTTATAATGGGAGAAAAATTGCAGCAGCAATAACATGTGCTTGGACAAAAAATGAACATGCAGAAAAAGAAGAAAGCTGATATAGAGGTAACAAAAAAAGGCAGCAGCTACTGGTTTATTCAGACTTAAAAAACAAGATAATGCCACAAAATATTCCTCCAAGCCTGTAAATCGAGAGAAAATAGGAAACATACCAGAGGAGTGAAGCAGAGAGAGCGAGCTCAACCAAATCGAACAGGCTTGGGTCGACGGTGCCGCTCTGTGTGAAAAAGAATGATAATTGCCCTTTTGTTAACAAAATTCTGTTGTATACGTATTAGTAGTATTTTTTTTGTGATTAGATTGTTAACCAAGGAGATCGAACTCCCCCGATAATCGATTAGTGCAACCAAGCTGTAGCGATTTTTCGAAGGCATCCAACCATTAATCGATTAGATTCTTTATGTTTTTTCTTTTTTTCTTCGAGAAAAACTATACATATCATATATATAGAAACTAGAACAGATTACCCGACGGCTTTAACAGAAATACAACATAAACTAAAAAGAAAAACAACAAACAAATAAACAGAAAACCGTTAAAAAACCAGCAACAATAGTGAAAAATTAACAAGTCCACTCAAGACCGAGTTTTGTGTAGGTAGATCCGCTCCTTGGCAGATAATTAATGTAGTATGTTTTTTCTTGTGCACAAAGTTTTCACTGCCTGAACTACTTAAAATTCAAATTGGGGTCAACAAAATTAATGTGTGGACCCCGCGGCCAAGGAAGAGCATTGAGATCGAGAATGGGCTCAAATAAATTTTGATCGGTAAATTACGATTCCGCTATCTTTCGTAGACCCCTAACAGACTTTTGAAAACACTTGCGCCGGGCAAAATTGTATGACAAAGATACTAAAGGAAC
>BPLS01021642.1:0-10452 GCA_019656275.1 Rhododendron kiyosumense | reverse complement strand
TGTTGGGGAGTTGTTTGTTGGGTTGGAGGTTGAGGTGCTTGAGTCATAGTCTCCTTTCTTGCTTTTCTTGTTCGGAGTGTTCGGAGGCTGAGCAAGTAGTGCTTCTGAACGGTCTTCTGTTTCTGTGCTACAGTGAATTTGAGTTGACTTGATTCCGGCATAGGTGAGTTCTTGATTCAATGTTTTTGGGTTATCATCACACAATGCTCCAATGCCCTTCAACATATAATTGCGAACTCCACAAGAACGTGTTGCACAAATTGTAATGCTTTTCAGAATCATTAGGAGGTTCTCTTTTGTAATATCCAAGTTTTTTGTAGTTCGCGTTAGAAAAAACAGTACGATGGGTTGTAATTTCTTGTGCTTAGTGAAAAAGAATGGGTTTATTTTGAAACCATCTGATCGCATTGAAAACTTTTCCCAAAGTGCTGGTGAACTTCTGAGTGAAAATCTTGGAGTTGCATTCTAATGAAAAGTGATAAATTGGAGCAGCAAAAAAGAACGGGGCAATCATAAGAACAGACCCAAAAAAAAAACAGCACATGCAACAGCCAAAAAGCTTGGATCTGGACAAATAACTCTACACCGAAAAATCAAACGCTCAACATGCAGAGATCAGACACAGAAACAGACAAGCCAAACACTTAGCACAGATGACATGTGAAAGTTGTTTGTAGCATTTGATTAAGAATCAACTGAGACTGAGAAGACATGGACTGAGATGAGACACTGTGGACGCTAGAGCTAACCTGGCGTACGGACTGAAGAGCGCTTCCGATCGGCGTCGAGGTGAGCCTCTCTCCCAAACCAAACCAAACCTCACTCTCTCTCCTTTCTCGCATCTTCCATAATATATCCTCCTCCTCTTTAAGAAGAATGCTCACCCCCAAAATTGCCACATCACCAAACAAACAACACGTATCCCACATGCAGAAAGTAGCAAGGGCAAACCTGTCCAATCAAGAAAGTAGCAAGGGCAAATCTGTCCAAAAATTTCATAATATATCCTCCTCCTCTTTATTAAGAATGTTCACCTCCAAAATTGGCACATCACCAAACAAACAACACGTAGCCCACATGCAGAAAGTAGCAAGGGCAAACCTGTCCAATCCAGAAAGTAGCAAGGGCAAACCTGTCCAAAAATTGACAAGCGAAAGTGTTTCTTCTTAAAGAGGAGGAGAGATATGTTCATATATTAGGTTAATTCAAGCTAAAATTAATACGCACCCCCTTTTCGAAAGATATGATATGCCCTTGTAACATTTATAAAAAAATATTTAATTTCCCCCCCATAGCTCTAATCTGGATATTGAAGACACCCTCGCTGATAAAAGAATCTCGGATATACTCAACTGATCTGAGAGAGGTTAAGCAATAAGCACAAAATATTGAAAAGAATGATCAGAGAGCCGGGGGGGGGGGGGGGGGAAGAAGAGGGCTGTTTCCTAAAATAACGACATGTAAGGGTTAGAATTGTTAATTCATACCAAAATAGTGCCATGGTGATGGTGTCAATTTTCCTTAGAAAATTTGATAAAATCTAACCTCAAGTGTCGAATTTAAGGAGTTTTAATTGTAAACTATATGTGTTTAATTGAAATAAAATGAAGTATGGATGCTTGTGAGACATTTGGCTGAAAGTTCAAAGGTTGAAATGAAATTTTTCCTAAAATATTCAAACAATATTGCTCCGATATAACGAGCAAAGTATTGTCCAAAACAAACATGCCTGCTACACACTGTACTGGACCTTCGACCAGGCATTCTACAAAGTAGAATTGGAGCCAACCCTCCCCAGTTCTAAAAATATCTGGCATATTTCCATAAAGGTCGTATATGATTGTCGAGAGTTGAGGTGTCAATCTGATTGGAATGTCAGTTTTTTCTCGTTGTGATGTCATTACTCTTTGAATCCTTTTAAGTGTTGTAACATGTTTCAATAATTAATTAAAAAAAATTGCCGACAAAAAAAAGGATTTGCCACTTAATTTCCAAGAGTGACAAAGGACGTTGAACTGGGAGATTAAAAAAAATGGAACAAGACAAATAAAAGAAGGAAAATTCTAAAATCAGTCCAATGGGTTAACAATAGTAAGTGTGTGAATGTGTATTAAAGGGTGTAAAAAGTAAATAATAATACGTGTTTTCTTTGTCTTTTAGTGTGCTTATCGTCAGCTTAGTGGGCTGATAATCACAAAACCGATAAAAGAAAGAGGCGTGTGAGTAGTGTGCGAGGATGGTCGCAGCAGGAACAACGTGATCTCTCTTGTTTAGGAGGTGCATGGTACCGGGGTTGTCCGGCTTAATAAGTCAAGTGGTTTATTTTTTCGTAATTATTTTAAAAAAATTGAATTTGTTAGTTTTTTGAGATTTTTGCTTCGACATAATGAGAAGAATCTAAAAAATTAAGATCGAAATCCAAATTTTTTGAATAAAGACGAAAAAATTGGCTTATTTTTGTCTTTTTTCAAAAAATTTAGGTTTCGATAATAATTTTTTACGTTTTAGATTCCTCTTGTCATGATGAAGCAATAATCCATAAAAAAAAAACTAACAAATACGAAAAAAAATTTGAATAAAGAGAAAAAAATAAACCACTTTAACTTATTAAGCCGAACAACCCAGAAGCCTATATAAACACCACTTTGATGTTCGCCAGAAGATTATGATTACTTCGAAGAGAGAAGAAAGAGAACCCAGAATAAACGGCAATG
The DNA here is from genome assembly GCA_019656275.1 of Rhododendron kiyosumense. Lineage (NCBI taxonomy): Eukaryota > Viridiplantae > Streptophyta > Magnoliopsida > Ericales > Ericaceae > Rhododendron > Rhododendron kiyosumense. Next base: position 7,738 of record BPLS01021642.1, on the reverse strand, counting down.
TACTTATTTGCCAGTTTACATTTCAAATTAATTAAGGTAACTCCAGTGGTATATAATATATATGACATGCTCTAAATTTCTTTTCGGAGTAGTTACTTGGAAGGCGAGAACATCTCTGACATGTTGACAAAATTGGGAATGAATGTAGTAAGGAACAGTTTTAGGATTCGCTTCCCTGGCATTGAGTAGGCTCCCCTCGCTCTTTCCATATTCTGAGAAGAAAATTTGGAAAGATTTTGAAACAAACTGACTTAGAACTAATTGCCAAACTTGAGTATATATGTCAATATATCAACTTTTGTTTGCATGAAGTTTTCCAAATTGCGTGATGATCTTGAGTTTTATAAAATAAAACAAGCAATTGGAGAAGCCATTAAAGGGATGATCGACAAACATGAAGGAAAAATGATGAGAGGAGAAGCAATCAACTACGGTAGTGTTTTTCTTGGATCCGTCTTATAAAGGCTAATCATGATCCTGATGAGAAGAATAGAATTTCAATTGATGATATGGTAGATGAGTGCAAGAACTTCTACCTTGCTGGACAAGAAACAACTAATGGGGTATTAGCTTGGAGCATTTTCCTTCTAACAATCCACACAGATTGGAGAGGGCAAGAAAGGAGGTGATTGAACTATTTGGTCAACCCCAAATTCAGAGAGTATTGCAAGATTAAAGACTGTAAGCCTCACTTAACCTCTTCTATGATCTTCTTTCTATGTTGAATCTTTGATACGCAAGGGTGTTCGGCCATCCGGATGAGCTTACAAACAGTTATTTTCGAAGGACCAACCCCTAGTACTAAGGGGTGGTCCATTTAAAGCCGGACTAAAACTCTGTATCAACTAACCTGATAATTAATTTTTTTTTTTGAAACAGCAAGAAGAATATTTTATGTAGGGTTGAAATAAGAACATAAGAAACACTAAAGGAATAAAATGCATTAAAACACAAGGATGGACTTGGTTGCCTCTGGGTCTGCATCCATGCATGCGCAACGAGCAGCAGAAGAATATCAGTATAAGGGTAAAGAATTTAGTGATCTACCAATGTTCTATAACTGTCAAGAGACTCTTGGACCTTACACTACGACTACTGATTGTAATTCTCCTTAGAACTCCAAAGATCCTAACTAAGCCAATACACAGAACAATGCAAAAGAATGCTCAATTTGGTCGAAACACACTTACAATCTAAATAGCTCATACCATTCAATTGAAACTGGCTATAGATGTAAGTCGGGTAGAATTTGAAATACCAAAAAGCCAATTTTATGTCACGCGAATATTAAATTTAGAACATAACGTTTCTCTTTTTCCTCATTTTTATTTGTATCTTATAGATGAGCATGATCCTAAATGGAACTCTAAAGCTGTATGTACCATTTGCACATTTGATGAGAAGAGTTGAAAGGGAAGTCAGATTGGGAGAATTGATTATTCCAGCCAATACAAAATTCTACCTTCCACTTCTAGCACTCCACCATGACCCTGAGATATGGAGACAAGATGTTCACCTCTTCAAGCCAGAGAGATTTGGAGATGGAGTGGCTAAAGCAACTACTAACAACATTACAGGATTTATTCCATTCAGTTTCGGTCCTCGAATGTGTGTGAGCTTAAAACTTTGCAGCCAACGAAACCAAGATTGCACTCTCCATGATTCTTCAGTGCTATAAGTTCACTTTGTCTCCAAATTATGTTCACGATCCAATCCAGATTAATATAGTTCGCCCACAAAAGGGAGTTCAAATTGTGTTGAATAAGTTGTAATTTTGAATCGTGGCATTTCTATTTCTTGTTGATGATTGCTGGAACAAGCCATTGATGCCTTTCAGGCGACAATGTCGTTTTATTTTTTTCTCTTCCCATATGATTGTTTTGAGTTAGACTTTTAGTTGTAAGCTCCAAGTGCAAATGTGGTTAATGTGCTACTTGTGCTATGTTCTTGTTTTCTATTATGTGATTGCTACTGCTAGTTAGGCAGTTTCTGGGGAATGTCCCTTTGCTCCTGTAATCAGTTGCTTTATTGAAACGTAAGTTACCAAATAAACACATACAAGTACAAGTTAGTAACAGCAACTTGATCTCCAATTTTAGTGGAATATGTAAATCAATTTTATCGATTTTGAGGTGTTAAATGAATGAAAATGTATGGAAATGACTATGAGAAATGCTGTATGCCTGCGGGCTTCTATTCAAATCACTGCTTGTTTGGATGCTCGTGATGGGTTTCATGTTTTGAAACAATAATATGATCAAAGAACCCAGTTGAATCATATCTTGCCACCTATGAGCTGAAATAGAAAAGTGATACAAATTTGGTGATATAATGTAATAACAGCTCTGGAAAGTATTCCACTCACGTATTGCTCGTATTAGCATAGCTTATGAGCGCGCTGAAGCAAAAAAAACCCAAACATAGGATACAATTCTCTTGAACTTTTGTATCTTTAATATTACCTGGCACCCGTCATACAGCATCATCATGATTTATCATCAGACAAAGTACGAACACGAGCGTATTGCTAAGAATTGGAAGGGAGTAAAAAAAAAAAAAAAAAAGCATATTCGTTGAGACATTAAAGCAAACACCCTGTGTGATTGGAAGTTTCCATTTGTATTACTAACACCTGCTGCTAATAGATTTTCTGGTAACAAAATAAACGAAAAGCTACCAACATTGTTTCTTTGTTTTTCTTCGAATTCGCATTGTATGTGTCTTCGATGGAGTACATGCATCTTCGTTGAGACATTCAACGAGGGGTGAAATATATAGGAGTAACCAAATAAGTCATAAAAATATTCTGTATAAAAGTTGTTGTACAATATGTGTACATAATTCCTTTCTCTTTTTAGACTAACCTACAAAATCTGTAACGAGGCGGTCATTGGTAAACCTTCCGGTGGGAATGTGATTCGGAACCAGTCATTTTATTTGACTCGTCCAGCCAGAATACTTCCAAAATTTATACTATTGATTCGAGAATAATAGCTAACATGAGCAAAACAAACAAAACTGTTCTGAAGAAAAAACATGTTTCATTCATGAATCTACCAATATCCAATCCATCTGAATTTTCTCAAATCTTACCAACTCAACGAGCTGAGCAATATGGCGGTTCGGATTGAATCAATAGGCCGGCGAGGGCCTAGAAATAGTCCTTACAGGAGCCTGCAAACCCAGTCAATTCTTTCGGGCTTAACCTTTTAAAGCTGATCAGGTGGACAACGTACTTGGAGTTATGATGTTGGGCCAAACCATTTCTAAAGCCTAAAAAGAGCGTTAACGACTCAAAAAAATCATGACCACACTATGATCTATACACGATTTATGTGCACAATTGTTGTACATGTAGATTTTTTTTTTTTTTTTTTTAATAATCAAAATTTACCCGAGGGATTACAGAGAAAGGGAAAAGATTATTAGTACAAGGGTAAAGAGTATTAGTTTAAGTGAAAAGAATATTAATACTGGGCAGTAGTCTTGCTAGCTAGGGACGTTACAGAATATTAGTATAAAGGTAAAGAATCTAATGAGCTATCGATGTTCTATAACTCTCTCAAGACACTCTTGGACCGTACCCTAGGACTGGCGATCGTGATTCTCATTAGAGATAATCCAAGAATCCTAAATAAGCCAATATACAGAACAAAGAACAAAGAACGCTTAATATGGTCGAAATAGACTTACAATCTAAATAGCTCAAACCATTAAATCGAGACACGTGGGTCGCCATTGGCCATAGATGTAATTTGGATAGAATTTGAAATGCCATAAAGCCAATTTTTCTTTATCAACAAAAGTAACATTTTATTAGAGATAGAAGAAGGGATTTCAATCAAAAGTTGAAAAATACTGCCTGATTGACAAAACTCAATACAACACCTGAAGGTCCAAAGTACCCAGATAAAACAAATACAACTCAAACAACCAAAAGATCTAAAAAGTCCAAAAAAAAACCCCGAAACATAGTCCTAAGAATAACCTCACTGCCTACCCCGATTAGACAAACCAACCTCCACCACCAATCATCCAATACTGAACTCCACCAAGCCACCACTGGCCACCCCTTCAGAGAAAGCATCCCTAAACCCAAGCACACCAAAATTGCCAAACTTATTTCGCACAAATATTAAATTTAGGACATAACATTTCTCTTGCTTCTTGTAGATGAGCATGATCCTAAATGAAACTCTAAGGTTGTATTCACCGGCGATCAATTTGCTGAGAAGAGTTGAAAGGGAAGTCATATTGGGAAAATTGATCATTCCAGCTAATGCAGAATTCTACCTTCCACTTCTGACACTCCACCATGACCCTGAGATATGGGGACAAGACGTTCATCTCTTCAAGCCAGAGAGATTCGCAGAAGGAGTGGCTAAAGCAACTAGTAACAATATCACAGGATTTATTCTGTTCGGTTTCGACCCTCGAATGTGTGTGGGCTTAAACTTTGCAATCAACGAGGCCAAGATTGCGCTCTCGATGATTTTACAGCGCTATAGTTCAGTTTGTCTCCAAATAATGTTCACGATCCGATTCAGATTCTCGTAATTCGCGCACAAAAGAGAATTCAAATCGTGCTTAGCAAGTTGTAATTTTGAGTTGTGGAATTTCTGTTTCGTTTTGACGATTGTTGGAACAAGAAGCCATTGATGCCTTTTGGGCGAGGCTGTCGTTTTATTTTTTCTCTTCCCATACGATTGTTCGTGGTGATTGTTTAAACTCAAAAGTCAAATACAAATTGTTCCAAGAAATCATCCCACAACAAAAACATACCATCCATGGTATACACAACTTGTTCTCTACCTCATGTATCCATGACCAATAACATCCATAAGAGATAATATTTAACATATGCCTTCAATTGGGGGCCACAGTTCGTTAATTACCGATATGAACCATTTATCTTATAGGGCCACAGAGAAATATTCTCATTCAAAAAATTAGTTTCACTAGACATCGATAAATGTATCAAAATTTAAATTTTGGTTTATAAAACGGATGGTCATAGACAGTTTAACTGGACAGGATCAGGCCGTCCATTTTATAAAATAAAATTCAACTTTTGATTGATATATTGATATTTAATCAAGCTGATTTTTTGCATGAATAAACTACACTATGGGCCCTACAAGATGAACGGTTTGGATTATAACAATAAGCGCATGGTGGTGTCCATAAAGGACAGCTGTGAAAACCCACCATATTTCCACCGCCAGCGGAAAAAATTTAATCTCAATCCAAAAACGTTAGAACTTGGAAGTATGTTTCAGCTACTAATGTAAACGATTCAAACAACTCAGTAGAAAAGAAATTAAAATCTTTATTCTTTGATACCAATTTATATTAAATTTCCATAAAATTTTCTATACATCAACAATTTTGCCAATAACCAAGGAAAAAAGCATCTACGCATGGTCACATTGAAGCTCATGATAAGCGCTCAATAGATGGTTTGATTACCTAATTAACAGAACCTTAAAAATTTCAAAGGTGAAAGCTTCTGCCGAAAGATCAACCGCTCACCCTCTTCGGAGAGTGTAATTACCCGGCTCAATAATACCAGCTAATAAAAAAAACGATAACAAATAGGTGATCAGACGAACAAAGAACGAAAACATTTAATTAGCAAAAAATGCAAAATATCAACCATTTCATAATTTCATTGCTCATTTCGTACATGCCCTAATCATACTAAACATTTCAAAATAAAACACACCCAAGATTTTTGTGAAATCAGCTTTGTTGAAATGCTCAAAGACCGAGCTAGCTGCTCGCGATCAGCTTGTGGCTCGACTCGTTAAGGGTTGGCTTGACTTGTTTAGTAATCGAGCCGAGCTCGAGTTTTAGGATCATTTACTAAACGAGCTCGGCTAGACACTCATCTACTGACATTCGCAACAGAAACTCTATCTTTATTAAGAAAGCTCGTATGATGATGGATACTAGTTCTCTATTTAAAGTGATAGTTCTACCACCATTTGGTCGTTCTAGTGTTTTGCTACAGTTAGTTGTAAATAAAATTTTGCTACTGTAGCTACTCTCTTTTTTACTTGTTCAGCTTCAAAATTTCAATTTGTTAAGATGATATTATTATTACACCTTTCACATCAGTTTTTACCTTAACTTTTCAAAATTATTTCTTTACTCAGTATATTTTTAAAAGGACAAAATGATTTTTTGATCCTTGGACAAAATGATAATTGTACAAAGTTTTACCCATTAACTTTTTAAATGGGGTCACGGACGTGTCAACATATCGGCGTTCTCGTATGATTCTTTTGTTTTTCCGTCTTCTCCCTCTCTCCTCTCTTTTTTTCAAATCCCATTCCCTCTATCTGTTGTTTTTCTTCTCTCCCGGCTCCTTTACCTTGCACCTCCTTTCTTGGCTTTGGCTTCACTTTCCTTTCGATCTCCAGTCGGTCTTTTCCCGGGTGTCCGATTTTGGCCTAACGGCAAGGTGGATCGGGTGGTTTGGGCGGCTTTGGTCAGCATTCTCCCACCATGGTTTCTGTTGGGTGTCACAATCCTCGCCTAACGTCATGGGTACGTTAAGCTTCCGCAACAGCTTGGTACATGGTGTGCACCGGGTGTCCCTCGGTCGGGGTTTCCAGTGGCAGTTTGCTGGTTGTCGGAGGTGGCTATTCGGTGGTGGTAGTGGCCTTGCTATCTATTCAGGTGGGTGCGGTGGTGGCTGTGAATGAAGACTCTCAATAAATTAGGGTTATGTTTTGGATTTTCCTGGACCAGGCCTAGCCCACTTTTGTGGGCTAGATTTCTTTTTTGTTCTTAATTTTATAATTTCAGCATTTTATACAGGTGTTTGGCATCTTTGATTGAAATCATCTTCCCCTTTTTCCTATTAATAAAAAGGTTATTTTGCCGATAAATTTTTTTTTTTAAGACGTGCATACATTATGGGACATCCCAAAATAGAAACTAGACTCTTATTTAGCGACGGAGGGGTATAATTTTCTCTTAAAGAACAACTGTTGTTGTTTACTACATTTTCAGCTTTTTTTTTTCTGCCAGCTCAACAAAAAACGTCTAACTGTATGAGTTATTTGTAAAATGTCCGATTTGGTTCGAAAAAAATGCACAAAATCAGACTTGGCTGTTTGCATGTAATTACATGCAAGTGTACAAGCGTAAGAAAAGATGGTGGTGGAACTTTCAGGGAGGAGGAAGAACACGGTGTAATTATAAGCGTACAAGCGTAAGTAAAGCATGGTGTAATTTTGTGGTGTAATTTACAAGCAACCTTCAGGGAGGAGGAAGAACACGGTGTAATTAATTACAAGCGTACGTACAAGCACAAATAAAGCATGGTGTAATTTACAAGCAACATTCAGGGAGGACGAAGAACACGGTGTAATTAATTACAAGCGTACAAGCGCAAATAAAGCATGGTGTAAATTTACAAGCAACCTTCAGGGAGGAGGAAGAACACGGGTGTAATTACAAGCGTACAAGCGCAAGTAAAGCATGGTGTAATTTACAAGCAACTAGGCTGTTAGCTGAAACCGGAATATCGATCAAAATCGGAAAAATTGGACCAGGCCGAATTTTTAAACCAGTTTAATAATTTCGATCTAGTTTCGGTTTATAAAATAAAAATAATTTCGATCCGGTTTATGTGTTTTAAAAACCGGTCAAATTGAACCGGTTATATATATGTGTCTCTCTCTCTCTCTCTCTCTCTCTCTCTGTATATATATATATGTATATATAT
>BPLS01021640.1:0-16346 GCA_019656275.1 Rhododendron kiyosumense | reverse complement strand
GACATCGAAATTGAACTTCAATTTCATTCCAAACAAGTCTATCCAACAAACTAAAGAGGGCAGGAAAAAAAAAACTAAAGAGGGAAATGGGTTCGAAAGCAATTGTTTTCCTTGGCCTTTTGCTGGCCGTTGTTCTTCTCTTCATCTCGGAGGTCACAGCCAGGGATTTGGCTGAGACTACTACTTCTTCTACTACCCCTAGTAAGTTTATCTTTTTAGCTGAATATTTGATTGATGATTTCATACCTCTAGTTTTTTCCCTATCTTCATGGCATAACATGCAATAAAATCTTGGTTCTATCCCTTAAATAAAAGGGTCCACTTAAAGATGTTTTAGTTATTCTGATATTATTTTCCGCCTCCTCCTCCGCCCCCCTCCCCCTCTCCCCTCCTTTCCTTTTCCCCTCCTCCTCCTCTCTTCTCCGTCGGTGTTCTTCTCTTCGGTTTGGGAGCATGTGCTGCAGTGTTCGTGGTAACCTTGTTTCAGGTGTTCCGACCTCTGGCCGGTGACTTGTGGACTGGATTCATCACGGCTCCACCTTGTCTTCCCAGAATCTGGAGTTTTGTGGCCGTCAGAGGAGGTAATAATGGCGGTTTGGGTTTAGGCTCTGATGGAGTTGGGGTTTTTTTTGTTTTTTTTGTTTTTCCGGCCGTTTTGGCTCATTTTCTACCGGATGGGTCTCCCCCAGTCCGGTTTGTACCGGTCTATTGCTCTAGATCCGGTGGGTTTTGGGTGGTGGGCGAATAATTTTAGGTAGGTTTTGGTGAGTGTTCGGAGGGAGATCTGCGGTGGTTGACGGCGGTGTCGGTGGTGCTTTTGGGGGTTTCCGGCAGTGGTAGTAGTGATGCCGTTGTTGGGGTTCTCCGGTAGCAGCTCTGGCTTGGTTGTTTGCCGGCGTGGTTTCTTTGTTCTGGGCCGTCGACAACAGGTTCAGGCGTGGAGCAGTGGTTTGGTCTCCGGCACGAGATTAGATTTCTTCTTTCGCTTGTGATCTATCTGTTATTTTGATTACATCCGTTCCTATTGTTTACTGGTTTGTATTGGGATTTTGTTTGATTTCTCTCTGCCTAGTCCCGGATGGGATTCTCATATCGGCACCTAGTGCTGATTTGCTTTTGCAGGGTGTTCTATAATCCCGGAGTAGGTAGTTTGGTGCACTCTAGTATATTTCGATGTAATCTTTGCCTTCGCGCTTAAAATGAATTGACTGTTTAAAAATAAATAAATTTCACACCTCTAGTTTTTTCCCAATCTTCATGGCATAACATGCAATAAAATCTTGGTTCTGTCTCTTAAATAAAAGGGTCCACTTAAAGATGTTTTAGTTATACTGATATTACTTTCCGAGATTGCTCATGTCATTAATCAATGCAAGCCACCTCACTTGCCTTGTCTTCGTCGAGTTTCAATTTTCAACCCAACCTAATTTCGCTTTAATATATTCTAATCACTTTGACATAACTATTAATCAAGCATATATCAATTGTGTAGCTGATCAACAGACTAATTGGGCTAATGCTTGACCGATTTCCTAGTCCTAAATTAATGGGTTGCCCCAAGCGTAGGGCTGAGACCAATGTAGCGCAATATCCGATAAGACCGGAGTCGAATCCACAGAGACGGTGATGCGTGCTGACTAAAAACTCGGGTTGTTACTTATTTAAACTGGCTCTTAGGTAGCCACCCCTTGTCGTTTTGATTGAGAGATTAATTAAAACTAAGAAATAACTATTCTTTTTAAATAATTAAAAAGCAAGGTACGGTCATAGGGTTCATAGCACTCGCAACTAGTTCTGGTTAATCTGCTCTGTTTGGAGTTCTTAAAAGCGTTTAATTTTAGGTTGAAAAAGACACCCTGCAAGATGCGAGACCCTAAGGTCGCCGTATACCCATGCGCAGCAAAGAATGAATTTTGGACCCCCATTCCCCCGTTCACATAGGCTCCAACGATGCCCGGATACGTCCGCAGGAAGTATTTTTCCAATCTAAAATCATTTTTCTCATTGTTTGATAAAAAGAGTATTGCCCGAATTAGCCACGGTGTGCTAATCACCCCGCGACCATACCTTTACGATTACTCACTCAACATCAAATAAAACACGAAAGAAACCCTGAATTAAAACATGCTTCTATTGCGCGAGATGAAAAACAAACAGAAAAATAACAACTAATTGAATATCAACGAATAACTTTAATCAAGAATAAGAATAAAAACGAGTTACTGAAGTGCGAGAAATTGAACAAGATTTGAAATAACTTGAAGGAAAGAAACTAGGAAGAAAACTCTCGGAACAAAATTGGCTGCCGTTCTTTGCTGTGCGTGCGAATCCAAGAAGAATCACAACGCCTTGTTCTCTGTAGCTCTCGGTCTCGGCCTTGGCTTTTTTCCCGTTTCGCGTAATACCCAAAGGCGCAGCCCTTTCTCTCTTTTTATAGTGCTACCAATTACACTTGGCAGCCCTAAAATTCCCCAAAGAATTATTAACTTTCAATTGCAATTCATTGATCTGGGCCACTACCAATGGCTTCTAGCCTTGCTCCCACGTGCACAGCTTTCATACAGGCCAATAGTATTTCTAATATCACCCACTTTTGCGCTAATCAAACTTTTGTAAAGCCCATTTGCGCGTTAAGCCTGCAAATAATATGTCTGGGCTTTCCTGAATTGCAATCCAGTCACTTCTTCGAATTTTCATATCTCTAATTTAAAGCCAAATTCTACGCAAATGACCTGAGTAACCTGCAATCATGGAAATCGCATAAAAAGTACCAAGTGACTATATAAATTGGCAAGCATAGTATAGGTTAAAGAGATTAAATAGGTGCATTTAAGCACTCATCAGCTGATGAAGCCAAGTATTATCATGGCGGCGGTTATCACCGAGGTGGCGGATATTACGGAGGTGGCGGTTATCCCGAGGTGGTGAATATTACGGAGGTGGCGGTTATCACCGAGGTGGTGAATATTACGGAGGTGGCGGTTATTATGTAGGCGGTTGTGACGGCGGATACGGAGGTGGATACGGAGGCGGTGGTTACGAAGGTAGAACTAATGTTACCACACTTGTTTCTAATCACCCCTAATTAACTACTTAATCAAGCGTATATATCAATTGTGCAGCTAATCAACAAACTAATGGGTTTGATGATGCCAAGTATTATCGTGGCGGCGAATATTATCACCAAGGCCCTTACCACAGGGGCCCATATTACAGAGGTGGCGGCAGTTACGGAGGTGGCCGAGGTGGATATGGAGGTGGCGGTTATGAAGAAGGGAATTAATAACATCATAGGCGCTATTTGAGCTATCTGTACACCGAGTAGTTAAAATATGTATGAATAAAGAAGGATATCCTATCAGGCCCTTCCGATTAATAGTCATGTAGTAGTTCCTTCATTACGACATGGTTTGTATTTTCCTGTGTTTGTATTTTCAAATAGTGTTAAATCACTTTTGTATCAGTGAGATGTTTGAATGTTTTCAAAACAACTTCGTTCAGTCCCTTGATAAGTAGGTGAGTGAGCTTAATAAACCAATTAAACTCGCCTCTTCGATTGGTAATTAATTAATTAAAACATGAGACGAGTCCATTTAATTTTGAGCAACGAATTAATCTCTTCCTGAAAATAATTCATAACCGAACAAAATCAAGCTCTTTGCTCCTCTAAGCTAGAACGACATCTCATGTCACACACGTATGCTTTGGATCTTGGGTCTCCAAGGATACAAATATAGACGAAAAAAAGTAAAAGTAGTCTCGACTGTGTTGAGAATACGGCCAAACCAAGGAAAACACAATGCGCGAAGAATAAGATCAAGAATAGGGGGGACAAAAATACGCAAGACACATAGGTAATTATGTGGCTCTCCAATAATTTGTTGAGTACATCTACGACTCACACCAGATTCCTTATGTATCGAATAAAAATTAAAGTATACAGGTTACATCGATTGCTATGTATAACAACTATTTATATTCGGTTGAATATAAATAGTTGCTGATTTTTACTTCACTAGTTACCGGAATACCCCTTTATATCCCGAACTCAACGAAGCATGACCCAAATCGAATCAGACTTCCCTAGCCCAACAAAATAACCTTAGCCAAACCAATATGAACCACTTGATTAGTCAATTTTAAATTTACTTGTGTACTTCAACTATAATTTAAACTACTGCTGAGATATTTTTCCTGTGTTTGTGCTTGACGATTTTCTAGTCCCAAATTTATGAGTTGTCCCAAGCGTAGGGCGAAGACCGACGTAGCACAATATCCAGTAAGTCCGGAGTCGAATCCACAAAGACGGTGATGTGTGTTGACTAAAAACTTGGGTTGTTACTTATTTAAATTGGGCTCTTAGGTAGCCACCCCTTGTCAATTGATTGAGATTAAATTAAGCTAAGAAATAACAAGTTCTTCTCGAGAATTACAAAGGAGGCACAGTCGTGAGGTTCATAGTACTCGCAGACAAGCCGGACTAATTTGCTCCATTCGGTGTTCTTAAAAACATTCGACTTTAGAGAGAAAAAGATACCCCGAAAGATGCGAATCCTTATGGTCGCCGTTCACCTATGCGCAGCGAAGAATGGGTTTTGAACCCCCATTCCCCCGTTCACATGGGCTCCGACGATGCCCAGGTTCGTCTAACAAATGTTCTTTAATAACCTAAAATTGCCTTTTCATTTTTATTTCAAAATTGGAACAAGACATGTCCGACCTGGCTATGGTTTGCTAATCATCCCGCGACCTTACCTATACGACTACCCACTCATCATTAAGCAATAAACAAAAGAAACCCTAGTTTGAAATATGCTTCTGAATACGAAATAAACAAAAGAAATAGATTAAACAAGTTCCAACGAACAACTTTAATAAAAAAAAAAAATTAATACGAATTATCGGAATGCAAGTACTCGAACAAAACTTTAAAAACTTGAAGGTAAAAAGAGCTTAGAATAACCGATCTATTCTCTCCAAGTCCAGGCCAGTTAACGAAAGACGACAGATTTGATAAAAAACACAAGTGTGAAAATGGTGGGTGAAAGGGACGATGGTGGGTGAAAGGGACGATGGTGGGTGGATCCCTGTGATCAGGAATCATAGAAGTTCGCCAGGAAAGAAGGTGAAATCTAAGGAGCTCTTTACATTGTTCGTGGACAACATCCCTGAGAGAAAGGACCAGAGGTGGCTACAAAGGACATTCAATAAGTTTGGAGTGGTTATGGATGCATTTATTCCATGGAAGAGGAGCAAACGTACGGGAAACAAGTTCGGATTTGTTAGGTATGACTGCCATGTATCTGCTGGCATGGCAATCTCAAGAATGAATGGGGTGTGGGTGGAAGACAAACGTTTGTTTGTCAAGGAGGCATGCTTTGGTCATATGGCAGGGCGTACGAACCCGATGGTGCCCAGATTCCAAGTTAGTAAGGTTTCGCCCAGCAAAGGAGCCAATTCCAGTCCTGAATCCGGGGATGGGGACAAGGTGGGACCTCCACAGGCTTGGATTCAAAGAGGCCAAGGTGTGTCTTATGCTCAAGCTCTGAATGGTGAAACATCTAACCCTGATAGGACTAAAGAATAGAGCATCACGCTCCACATCCAACCTGCGGGTAATGGATGGCTTTTCCGGAGCGCGGTGGCTATTATGAACAGAGTTGTCCCGCTGATGACTTTGAAAGCCAGTTTCAGGTTGGAGACTGATATGGAAGCTCAATTCCGAGCTTTGGGGGGTAGATCAGTTCTCATCACCTTCCAAAGTCAAGAGGCCAGGGATAAGATAATTGAGGGACCGTGGATGAAAAGGTGGTTTCATGAGGTTAAACCATGGCGGAACGAACCGGCGAGTCTTGAAAGGTTTGTGTGGTTAAGCTGTCAAGGGATGCCACTTAATGCTTGGAATGCTAACACTTTCACACGGATTGGAGAGTTATGGGGTTCGTTCATTATGGTGGAGGAGAATACTTTGAAAGATAGAGATTTTGTGAAAGGAAAAGTCTTAATAGCAACAAAGCTGGTTACAAAAATTGATAGGTGGATCAAATTGGAAGTGCAAGGTGTGATGTATGATGTTAAAATTTTTGAAGAGTCATCTTTTTTTAATCCAGATGAGGTTAATCTGGGGCAGAGGTTGGAGGAAAGGAGGCCGGTGAAAAGGATGGATGGCATAGAGTTGGAGGAGGAGAAGGAGGAAGAAGATGATGATGTCATGCAGTCCGTTGGGGTAACAACAGCCAATGGGAAAGAAGGGGTAGGTGAAAACCTACGACTGAATAGAGTAGCAGAGCTGACAGTATTGCATGGGGAGGACAAAACATGTGATGTGGTTGGGGGCCCTAAGTCTAATGTTACAGATAAGCATTTAATGCTTGATAGGGCAAGTGATATAGCCGGCTCAGAGGATTTTGAATCTGTGGTGGGGGACTCTCTGGGCCTAGATAAGGACGTGGGGGATGGGTTGGGGTATTTGGCCCAAGGTCTTCATTCTCCTCCCCACTTTGATTTGGGCCTTTTACCAAGACCACCGAACGGGGAAATGGGGGAGTTGGGCCAGGTAGGTGGTCAACCCGAATCCTCTTTACAGAATAATTCTGAAGCTAGGGCTCAGAACGAGATGGGGGTGGGCTGTTCTCAATTCCCGAGCATCCATCTTTTGGTAGATTTAAATGCTGCAGCTTGTAGGAAAAGGAGGAGAAGACAGTTATCAAATCTCATCCGCATTCGTGAAGAACTGTCCCGGGAGCCCAGCTTGGTGGATGGGTCTTCGTCTTCTTCTGAAGATTCGATCCAGAGTGATTCGCGTATTGCAGAGGAGGTCCAAGCCACTATGCAAATTGGAGGTGAGTTAAATGTTGATTTTTTACCTAATGATGATGTGGTTTTAAGGAAAATGATTGAATTTGAAAATAAAGAGTATGCTTGCCTCCGAGAGGGTGAGGGTGGGATTTAGTTTCTTTGACTAATCTAGAGGTGTCCAGAAGGGTGTTTGTTTTGTTTTAATGCAGATTATTTCCTGGAATATTAGAGGTTTGGGGAGCAATGTAAAGAAGAAGTTCTTATCTAAACTCATTAAGAAGAGAAAACTTGATATGGTATTTGTGCAAGAAACTAAGATGGAGTCAGCGGAAAGGAGTGTCGTCCTAAAATTGTGGGGGGGTCCTAAGGTGGAGTTTGTGAGCTCCAATTCGGTAGGAGCTTCAGGGGGCCTCATTATTATGTGGAACACAAGAATTCTTCAAAGCTACCAATGTTCTTACCCATAGATCTTTTGTACTCCTGGAAGGGGTACTTCTTAACTCCTTCCCTTGTGTCCTAGTAAATATCTATGCACCTAATGAGGTCAGTAACCGAAGAGAATTGTGGGAGGTGCTCTTGGGGCTTAAAGTGAATTCTCGAGTCCCGTGGTGTATAGGGGGGGATTTTAATGAGATCAAAAAAGTGCACGAAAGAGTTGGCTGTACCAGAATGGAGAGGGGAATGAGGGATTTTTCGGAATTTTGTAACAATATGGAATTAGTTGATTTACCTATGATTGGTAGGAAATTTACTTGGACCAATTATCAACATCATGCCATCCATAGTCGCCTAGACAGATTTTTGATATCTCAGCCATGGTTGGATAGGTTTAAAATTATTCAGTGGGGCTTGCCACGCCCAATTTCTGATCATAGTCCAGTAGTACTCCTAGATGATGATAGAGATTGGGGTCCCCGACCCTTCCGGTTCTTGGATATTTGACTTTCCAACCCCAATTGTATGAGGATTGCTAAAGAAACATGGGAGGAGGTCCAGATTAATGGGTGGGCTGGATTCATCCTTTTACAAAAACTAAGGGCTATTAAAGACAAGTTGAGGGTGTGGAACAAGGAGGAGTTTGGTGACTTAAATTGTGCACTACAAGAATGTGAGGCAGCTCTCCACCAACTTGATGTTTTGGCAGAAGAACGACACCTTACTGAAGAGGAGAAAGCAACGAGATGCAAGACGAGAACAGAATTCTGGAGGTTGTCAAGGCTCTCGGAATCTCTATGGAGACAAAAGTCGAGGGTGAAATGGTTGAAATTGGGTGATAAAAATACAAGATTTTTTCAAGTCATAGCTAATTATAGATTCAAGAGGAATATGGTGGGCTCTGTTAAGGTGGAAGGTGATAAGCACCCGATAATGCAATAAAGGGTGCGCTAGTATCTAGTTTTAGTTAATTTCATCGTTTAATTAGTTGCTTCTTAATTGCTTTTACTCGTAAGGTATGTTTTTAGTGCTTTCAGGTAAATCGTGTGAATAAGGCATGTTTTGACGTCATAGAAGGCCCAAGTGCATCCAAGTACCCGAGAAATCAATGAAGACCCCGTTGGCCCCTGAAAATCTGTCTAAGTATAGAAAAATCACTTTTCGAAAAAGTATCGATTTTCAAGATAAAAAATGGCGGTAATTGATTATTGAATTTTTCTAAAGGTAATTTCAAAATTGCAAGGTTTTATTCAAAGATTAAGGTCATGTTTTGAGCCGTTTATTCGATAGAAAAGTGTGCTGTTTTCTGTTTTACACTAAAAGCTGGGGGTCAACATTTTGATTGGATTGAAATCTCAAAATTCTGGTAATGCCATTGTTTCCAAATGGGGGGTACTTCCTTATTTTCATTAAATAAATTAAAGTAAAAAAAAGGTAAAAGAAAGGTTTTAAAATGCAATCTTTACTTAACTTTAGATAATGAAAATAAGATGCTGTGAAAGTTATTGAGTGCTGTGGAAGCTGCTGGGAGCTATGAAGCTGAAGTGCACGAGCTATTGAGCTCGGCATTGATGTAAAGGGAGAAGTTCCATCGATGCCGAGGCAGTTAGTAAAGTCGGGCTTAAGCAGCTCGGCATCGATGCAAGGTTTTATGGTCCATCGATGCCGAGGTTGATAGTGGCGAAGCTTAAGGCCGTTGCCATCGATGCCGAGAGCCTTAGGGGCGATTTTGTGAAGCATCTCAGGGAATATTCCGTGCGCAAAGCAGGGGCGGTATAAATACCCCGTTATGTCATTATTGCACGATTTGGACAGAAATGTACCCATCTTTTCTAGATCTAGGATTAGATTCATAGTGTTCTTGAGTGTTCTTAAATTTCCAGCTTTGAATTTTTCAATTTCTGCCTTTAATTGTTAGTTTCTGATATTTTTGCCTTAATTAAAGTTGTTACTCTTCTTCCGATCTATCGTTTGATCCATTTTATTTCTAGTCTTGTGTTTTCAATTATGCTTAGTCAATTTTCGCTTGCTCTTATCTTCGTAGATATGCGTGAGTAGTTTCGAATGTTGGGTCATGAGATGATTAGCATCCCGTGGCTTGGGCGAAAATTGCGTTTTTTCACCAATAATGCTTTAATTTCTAGATTTGAAAATTAATGTGGGGTTCGGATTCATTTGGGGAATTACCGAGGTGTTAACCTCTTTGATCATGTGTAGGTAGGAGCTTAGACTACCTACCACACATGATGCTTAGAGCTCTGTCGCTCGAGGTGTTCACCAAATGAGTTCTAGAGCTAGCTTGATAATCGAATCTCTTTTTCCCGGTTTTGATGCCTACAATTGTGTATTTTAAATCGCGTGAATTGGTGAAAAATGTGATTTAGCCCAAGTCATGAGTGCTAGGATTCCTAGACCTAACCTATCTTTTTCCTAGTTAATTCGCTCTTAATTTGGCCATTTTAATTCCACCGTTCAAAGTAAAACCAAGTTGACTGGCTAAAAGTCGAAATCCTTACTTGCATCTACAAATCCGAGGCAAGCCATAAACTAATTCCCTTGGGTACGATCCCGGACTTCTCCGGATTATTTTGCTTCATCGATATTCAAACCCTACGCTTGGGGTAATATTCTTCTGCACCGGAAGAGAACGAAGCAGAAGGCAGCGTAATAGAGGAACCTGGAGACATTAAGGAAGCAGCGGTGGTGTATTTTCGTTCCAACTTTACAGAGGAAAGGAGAATTCGAACTATTTTGGGTGGCTCCTTTAATAGACGCTTGAATTCGGATATAGCTATGCAGCTTGAAAAACAATTTGAGGAGGGGGAGATAGTGGGTGCACTGAAAGATTGCAATAGCCTCAAAGCTCCTGGGCCGGATGGCTTCAATTCCTCCTTTGTGAAGAAAGGTTGGAGTTTCATGAAAGATTTGGTGTTGAAATTTTTTGCGGAATTCCATGAGAATGGAAGGCTTACTAAAGGTATAAACTCAACCTTTATCTCCTTGATCCCTAAGGTTGATTGCCCTACAACTTTTAAGGACTACAGACCTATTAGCATGGTGGGTTGCATCTACAAGATTTTATCGAAGGTGTTGGCTAATAGGATAAAACAGTTTCTGCCGAGTCTAATTGGGGAGGCTCAGGCGGCCTTTGTTAGGGGCAAACAGATTCTTGATGGGGTTCTTATTGCCAATGAGGCCATCCATAGTTGGAAACATAGTACTCGTGGAGGGCTGATTCTCAAACTCGACTTTGAAAGAGCTTATGACTGTGTGAATTGGGGATTTCTGTTAGACATGTTGGGAAAGTTGGGCTGTGGTGGGAAGTGGTGCGAGTGGATTAAAGAGTGTATCTCTTCTGTTTCGATGTCAGTTTTGATTAATGGCTCAGCGACAAAGGAATTTCAAACTCAAAAAGGGATTAGACAAGGAGATCCCTTATCCCCTTTTCTGTTCAATATAGTAGCCGAGGCTCTTAACATTATGCTGGAAAGAGCTAGGGACAGAGATCTCATCAACGGGGTAAAGCTTGGAAGAAATGGGGTAACGATTTCTCACCTTCAATTTGCGGATGATACAATAATTTTCTGTAATAATGATATGCAGGAAATGAAAAATATCAAAAGGATCCTGAGGTGTTTCCAGTTAATGTCAGGCCTAAAGATAAATTTTTCCAAAAGCTCTTTTTGCGGTATTAAGGTCCAACAACAAGACGTGGCTGCCCTTGCTCATGTAATGGGATGCAAAGTAGAGTCTTTGCCTATCAAGTATCTTGGCCTACCGCTAGGTGCTAATCCGCGGAGGATTAAAACATGGGAGCCTGTCATTGATAGAACCCAACAAAAGCTGAATGTGTGGAGTGGTAGATGTATGTCCACTGGAGGTCGCCTTACCCTTCTCAACTCCAACATGAACACTCTGCCTATCTATTTTATGTCATTGTTTAAGATGCCAGTGGCTATTGCTAAAACATTAGAGAAGATGCAGAGGCGTTTTTTTTGGGGAGACATAGTGGAGAAAAATAAGGTACACTTAGTCAAATGGGAATGGATTTCCAAATGTAAATCAGATGGGGGCTTAGGGGTGAAGAAACTGATGCAACAAAATATGGCACTTTTGGCTAAGTGGTGGTGGAGGTTTAGTAGAGACAAGGAGTCCCTTTGGGTAAGAGTAACTAAAGGAAAATACAACCTAGACCAATGTTGCTGGCTGCCTTACGTTCCGAGCTCTGGCTCAGTTTCTAACGTTTGGAGAGATATTTGCTCCATTGGGGACATTGATTCATGTATTGGAAGGACTATTCAGGAGGGATTTCGGGTGCAAGTTAATTCAGGGGTTCAAACTTCCTTTTGGAACCACGTCTGGCTGGGAAATAAATGTCTCAAAGAGGAATATCCACGGCTGTTTTCAGCGTCCGAACAGCAGGGGGAGATGGTCAGTTCTGTGGGGGAGGCTTTGGATAATGGAAGATGGAATTTGAAGTTTAGAAGAAGTTTATTTGACTGGGAGAATATACAAAAGGAGGAGTTAGAACTAAGGCTACAAAACGTGACTTTGGATCCCTCCAAATCTGATTGTTTACATTGGACTTGGTCAGCAGATAAATGCTTCACAGTGAAATCAGCTTATAAACATGGGGAGGTGCTGAGTCAGTCAAGGAGCTCCGTGTTGGGTTCATTGTGGAGAAATTTAAGTCCTCCAAAGGTGGAAATTTTTACGTGGATGGTTGTTCAGGAGCGGGTGGCAACAAGGTCAGTTCTACATAGTCGAAACATTGTTACGGATGCCCATGTTTTGGTATGTCCCTTTTGCTCTTTGCACAATGAAACACCTCAACATTTATTTCTCCACTGTCGATTTTCATGGGCTGTTTGGTCCTTGATTTTGGATTGGTGGCATGTAAAATGGGTGTGTCCCTCATCGGTAGAGGCCTTGGCAAGTTGGTGGCTTGGGAACCAATTCCGAAATTTAGAAAAAGACATTTGGGAAACTGGTATGTATGCAACATTGTGGTCACTATGGCTGGTGCGGAATGATTATGTTTTTAACAATGCTTCTACGGGGGTCTCGGAGGTGGCAGACTTAATCAAAACAAGGGTGGCGATGTGGATGAGGGCTAAGCACGACATCAACGTTTACTCAGTGGAGGACTTCAAGGGGTATTTGGATGGGATTCGTAGCCTGAAATTGTAACTTTCATTTGAGGTGTTGTCATCCAACTCTCTGTTGGATGATGTGCTATTTTTATCTTTTTCCTTTTCCCTCGATGTACCCCTTCGAGATTAATAAAAAATTTCATTTTGCCGAGCAAAAAAAAAAAAAGAGCTTAGAATAAACTAAACAATATTACAAAAGAATCGGCAGACCCCGTTCTTTGTTCCTCTTCGGCTGTTTCGTCCGTGGGCAGAAAATCAGTCCCGCCTTTTTTCCCCCGTTGCCCAAAGGCAGTGATACCTTTTATATCAGTTGCTGATGGGCTAAAGAAAACCTATTTTCCTTTCTTTTTACTCACTTCCAGTCGACTCCAATATTTCCCATCTTGGCCCACCATTTAACCATTGGGCCCACCATGACATGTGCAAACTAAATAGAATTGTTTTGCCACCTATCAGTTCGTGGATTAATTAGTTTCGTGCTAAACATGTGACCTTCAAATGGACTTGCTTTCAGCATTGTATAATATTTTAATTCCGTATTTTTTTTTAACAAATCCTTCAAATACCTAAAATACACAAATTAAGCATTAAGATCCAAATAATAATATAAGTGAGACTTAATAAAGATAAATTATGAAGTGCTAATGTAAACATTTACGCGCCTATCAGAAGAGATCAAATCAAAGTAATGAGATGAGATGAGGCACAAAAGTTGCGACCAATAATTAATCAAATGACCTAGACCGATCAATATGAACCACTTGATCAGTGGTTTTTAAGTTTACTTGTGGAGTACTTCAACTTCAATTATAGCGGAAGGAACCCCTAATATACTTGTGACTTTTTAATTATAGAAAAAGTCAATATGAACCAGTACTTAATTTTGAACAGAACCGGTACTTAATTGATTAGTCAATTTTTGTAAGTTTACTTGCGGAGTACTTCAACTTCAATTATAGCGGAAGGGACCCCTAACGTACTTGTGACTTTAAACAAAACGGATAAGGGTTTTTTTCTTTCCCGATTTTTAGAAGAGATCAATTCAAATAAATGCGATGCGCCCTCCAAGCCCGTACAATATGAGATATTGATGAAATTAACTGCACACACATGCATGGACTGTCATAGAATTTGGGCCCGATTTTCTGTTTTCAAGTGTTTCAGCATATTCCGTCCAGACAATGGTCGATCGCGTCGGTCCGGTTCAAGTCTTATACTTAGAGGCAACTGAAAATCGAGTCTGGCCAGAGGCCAACATCTCTGTCCGGACGATTAGGACAAGAATCGATAAGTATTTGAGAGTTGGTACAAGAGACGTGGTCAACTACATGCATGCACATGCATTTGAGTACGTAAGTCTTAATTAAATAGTAATTAAATAGTGAGTGGTACGTAGACTTGGTACTGGGACAATGATCAACAAAAAGACTCGATCGATCAAGTAGGTGGACTGCTTCTAATAATAGACCCAAGAAATCTAAACCAAACAGGAAAATGCATTATAAAGAAATCAATCCAACTAGGAAACATGAATAATAGGCCATACAAAACATGGTAACATAATATTTCTCAATATTATGTTAACATCTCCCCTCGAACTCAAGTAGGTCTACCAACTTGAGTTTGAAAAAAAAAGTAGAAATCAAGAGCACCGAAGCCAAAAAGAAATCATGAACAACCAAGCCAAGCCAAGAGAACTATGATAGCCAAAAGGATAGTCATAAGTGAGAACCAGGAGCAGCCATGCCAAGCCAAGCCAAACTCAAGTAGGTCTACCAACTTGAGTTTGAAAGAAAAAAAATGAAGAATCCATGAATCAGAAAGCCATGAGCACTACTGGTGAAGAGGCGCGCTGGTGGTGAAGAAGCACGATGGGCGAAGTAAACTATGAGTGCCCGACCGACAGCAGCAAGGCTTAGGCCGCCTGCCAGGAGCGAAAATTTCACCGGACCTAAATCTTATAGCTCAGATACCATGTGAAGAAAAGAGAAATGATGTATTATTGAATGTGTCAAACCAAAATCCTAACGTGCCTTTATATAAGCTACAATGTTCTTAATCACTAAGAAATCTAAACCAAATAGAAAATATGCATTATAAAGAAATCAACCCAACCAGAAAACATGAATAATAGACCCTACAAAATATGGTAACATAATATTTCTCAATATTATGTAAACAGTGAGCACTGTCTAGACAAGATATGCTGAAACGCTCGAAACTTGAAAATCGAGCCCAAACTTCTACAACAACATCCCATGTGCTTGCAATTAACTTCGTTCAGGGACGGATCTAAAAGGGCACACGTGCCCCAATCGAAATTAAAACATATTTTATACTATAAATTAGTATAATTTTGAAAGTGTGCTAATATATAGGAGTAAACATACACACTTACATGTCTTCAAAAAAAAAACACATACACACTTACATATATCTCAAAAATACACATATATAATTAGTTTTATACTTGAATTTCATCATATAGTGCAGTTATATTTGTTGTTTGTCTATTTTGAGTTATTCTTTCTTGATTCTCTTTATTTTTAAAAGTCTGGAAGAAATATTTTAAAATAAATTCATTAACAAAACTCGCTCAATCATTCTAAAATTTGTCGATGTTCATTTAAAACATATTTTAAAATTTTTGTCTTAGATTTTGTGCTCATTTTTACCTAATTTAACTTAAAATACACATTACAAACTTTTGTATCTAGTAATGAATGCCATAATTGTGTACGATCTTACTGTGGTTGATTAAAAAAATAAATTTTCGCCATTATAATTAACAAATGCCCCCACTAGGCTATATTTCTGGATCCGTCCCTAAGTTCGTCAATATAGGGGAACTTAAATAGGAATCATGCCCTATATAAATACTTAAGTCCTAATCTTAGAGGGTTTGAAAACTTTTGTTGTCATCCTGAATTTTAAATAATACCAGGTTAACCCTTAATACATGTTTTTCTACGTTTTTTGCCTAAACATATTTCAATGGATAACATCCCATGACCTACGGACCAAAATCTTTGGTGTAGGTCCTGTTTTCATTAGGAAAAACTAATTGTAGATAATAACTATCTCATTATACACGGTGAAACAGTTTGGTGGAGGTCCCACATCCCCATTACAACGCTCCCCAGTCCCCACCTTCCCCATTCCTCATCGATCTAAACGGAAAAAAAATTGGAACTGTTCCGTCCTCCCGTCGACTGTTTACAACCCGTTCCGGCGAAGGAAAGAGAAAACCCAGACGCAAACCACATTCGGGAGTTGGTCGGCCCGAAAATCCCGCACTACACTAAAACCCAACCAAGCACAATCCACTCCTTCCATCGACCTCAGTTCGAAAACCCAAGGCGGTAACATATATCAACGATCAACAATGGTTGAACTTTGTAAGTTGCAATTTCTAACCCACATTCGTGCATGCTTTTTTCTGCTTTATGGTGATCCCACAAATTTGGTCATGATATCGGTGTGTGTGTTTTGATTTCTCCAAAATTTGTCATGATTTCGATCTACTATATTCAGAAACTTGCTGACAAGATAGAACTGGGATCCAAGTTCTACGTAATTGGCCTGGTGTCTCATTGGGTAATTTACCATTTTACCCCACCTGAAGTTGCCTCAATCGATGATTACCACATAGGCAAAAACAAACACTATTGAATTTATCGTTCTTTTTATTTCATTCCAAATCCTGAATCACTGAATTGGGGGTTCTACTTCAAAGGTGAAGTTGGAGAAATCTCAGCTATCCATTGAAGAGCAAGGTGTTTGCAAAAGACACACCATCCATACCTTTTACGTAGTGTTTGGTTTCATGGAGTAATTTCAATTTCTCCTAATTTTTTTAATGATTTTGATTTTTTGTAGTTTCGTCGACAATATTACAATTCGTGTTCATGATTTTTTTCTTGTTTTATGGTGATTCTCCAAATTTTGTCATGATTTGAG
>BPLS01021633.1:7500-12150 GCA_019656275.1 Rhododendron kiyosumense | reverse complement strand
TGGGGTTATGCCACCGCCACGTTATATAACTAAAAGCAATAAAAGGCAATTGATACTCAATCTAGCTTCGTTACACCTCAAGTCGAATTGGTGGCTCAGTTAGAGGTATCCGCTAAATTGAGCTCAACTGACCCACAAATAAACAAACATACAGCAAATTTTAACAACTACCAACTGACCCACATGCAGCAAATTTTAACAACTAACAATTGACCCTAATCAAACAAACAACTCAGCCTAATTGAACCCCCACTCACTCGAATTGAATCGATAAAGATTCTGATATATAACAACTAACCCACAAACCCACATGCAGCTAATTTTAGTCCAGTTAACTCATCCACCGGTACACTAGTCTATGAACAAAATCAAACACTTGGCCCATATGCAGCACATTCAAGCACATAGATCTGAAGCAGATTATACTTTCGAGCACATAAGAGAGAGAGAAAGGGAGATAAACCAACAATAACAGCCGACTGAGTCAACTGGGCTCCGAAGAGTGGCGACTATGGAGTGCGGACCGCCAACCTGCTGCAATCAATTTCCTGAAAAAATCGACAGATGAGAGACAAGATCGAGAGAGAGAGAGAGAGAGAGAGAGAGAGAGAGAGAGAGAGAGAGAGATCTCACGGTCGATTTACAGTCGACTAAGTCAATTGATCGCTGTAGCCTGCAAAAATAACCTGCAAAAATAGAGTTACGGAGATCAAAGAGTCCAGATTGAGAGAGAAACTAAGAGAGATCGAGAGAAAGAGAGAGGGAGAGACAGAGATCTCACGGAGTACTGGAGTAGTCGCTGCTCTGGAGGCTGGAGCTGGAGCGGTGGAGAGGAGTCCGGTGTGGAGAGGTCCGAGAGGTGAGAGGACTGAGGAGTGGCCGACAAATCAGAGAGTCCAGTTTGAGAGAGAGATTAAGAAAGATCGAGAGAGAGAGAGAGATCGCTGCTCTGGAGTGGAGCACTGGAGGAGTCAGGAGTGGGAGGGAGTCGTCGAGGGCCGGTCGAGCTCTGGAGTGGCTGGAGTGAAATGATTTTGAATGAAAACCCTAAGTGAGTGGAAGTGGGTATATATATATACAAGGGTATTTTGGTAAATACACAGTTTCGGTTCGGTTCGGGGAACGGTTCGGTTCGGGGAATGGTTCGGTTATCTGCTCTACTGTAACCGAACCGAACCCGTTCGGTTATCTTCCAACCTCCACCATATCCGCACCAACGGGGATTTTTTCGGTTACGGTCCGGGAAAAAAAAGCGGTTACGGTTCGGGTACCCATCGGTTCGGTCGAGATTGCCATCCCTAATGAATTTCAGAAAACCCCAGGAATTAAACGAGGCACAGAACCAACAACTAACTGCCAAAGATCAAATATCAACGTATTAAAAGTAAGTTTTCCACTGGTACAAAAAGAAGAATTCGATTCAAGTCTACCAAACGTGCATTGTTTCGTTTATATATTTCGAGGCAAGTAATTCACCTTCCTCCTCAGAGTGATTGCCATGGACCTCGACCCTTAACCGCAGCTTGCATTCTGCAAATATTTTCCTATCAAAAGGAAGGGTTTTGCGACCTTCTAACGACAGATAGAGTGAGAGCCATTTGCCATCTAAAGAAGAATCCCCTTTGGAATCGATCGATAACTTCCTGCTTGGATCAAGGAAAGAACTTCTATAATACATATGTCAACTTCTACTATGCTGAAACTAACAGTGAATTCAACAGATTTGAGTAGTCAATAGTTTCCATTTAGTTCCCCCAACGACAAACTCATCAGAACGAATAACATCCTGATCTATAGCTGAAAACTTTTCAATTCTCCAAGTGTAAATGTTATTTGCAGGATCCTTCACCATTGAAGCTGACTCACCTTTGCCCATATGTTTTATCACAAAAACCTCGACACCAAATACGCAGCAGTCATCAACCAAATATCCATTGGAAGCATCATTAAAAGTGTCTACTGAAAGAAATTGACCAAAACCCCATTCTGTCTTCATCCTATGAAATCGCCTAATTACCCCTTCAGCATCTGCACACAGAATTAGTATTAACAATGAGGCTACGTATAACAGTACTAAAACTGATGCAACTGAGCTACAAAGGTAGTTAGCTACCTTGGATGGTTAAATATTTATCTCGGATTTGATCGAACACAAACAACTTGAAGTTGACGTTAACCTCCCAACCAGGCGGAAGGGTTTCTGCATGATCTGCTATTACCAAGTAAAGAGAAATGTGACGATCCACATTCATTTTCTCATTCCCGTTTAGGTGGATACACAATTTCCTGAAAAAGAAAAGAGAATGAAAAGAGAATAGTTAGGAGGCTATAAAAGAAGATTTGGAGATGAGAGCGCATTTGAAGTTTTGAACTAACCATTTGTAGCCACCAACTTCAAATACTCTGGACGTATGATTTCCAATGTCAGCGTCGAGGAATAACGAGAAAGATGTTAATTTAAGGGAGTAGTGAGAGATTTACCAAACAAAAAGGGAGTAGTGAGCGGGCGGGACATCTCTTATCGATCTCAGAGTTGCTGAATGAACCCAAAAAAACCCAACTGCTCTATTAGACATACTTTTCAGTATCCTCAAGCGTGTATATGCATGCTTGCGTAAAGTACGATAAGAGACAAATAAAAAGAGCTGAAGAGGAAAAACATCATACCTGTTGGGTTGGTTCAAATTTCCCAATAAACGAAAATTCCCAAAGTCTTGCACCTGGTTCAGTTTCTGGTTTTCCCAAAGTGCTAGCTGGCTCATTGTGCCATGTGACCTTCCATTCACTCATGGGAACATGCATTATGCTTTTAATGCATGGGTCAATAGATGTATATATAATGTCATGAGGGAATTCTTTTTCGGCAAAGAGTGAGGTGAGGTGAAAAACAGTGAGTGCAAGTGTCAAGTCTTGTGCTTGGTGTGAGAGTGAGTTCTTGGTGAGAGTGGGTGTATAGGGGGTTAGGTTTGGATTTTTAAACTCGGGTGTTCTCCTGTACTAATTCTCTCATAATGAAAGAACGGGATTCTCTCCGTGGAGTAGGCGTGTTATTGCCGAACCACTTAATTCTTTATTTTTCATCGTACTTCCATTGGTTGTGATTGTGGTTGTGTTTCGAATCTCGGTTCTTGGATGCTTCCGTGTTTTAATCCCAATTAGTGGTATCAGAGCCGGCTTGATTGGTGTTTGAGATTTGGGTTCCGTTACATCCACAATGAAGGCAACAATCAACTCTCAGTTTTCTCTTGAGCAAGTTAATGGAAGCGGCAGTTTCACTCTATGGTAAAGGAGGGTGAAGGATATCCTTGTTCAACAAGGGTTGGCTAGGGTGTTGAAGGGAAATGATGCGAAGCTGGAGACGATGAAAGATGATGATTGGGAGGAGTTGGAGTTGAAGTGTGTGAGCACTATTCGGCTTTGTATTGCTGATAATATTATTAACCATGTCATGGATGAGGATTCGGCATCGGCCTTGTGGGAGAAGTTGGAAAAGCTCTACCTTGTGAAAAGCTTGACCAACAAGTTGCATCTGAAGCGGCAGTTGTACAAGCTGAAGATGGAGGAAGGCGGGAACCTCATGGAGCACATGAACATGTTCAATGGTTATTTGGATCAGCTTCGAAAAATTGATGCAAAAATAGAAGAGGAAGACAAGGCCCTTTTGCTTCTTACTTTGCTTCCAACTTCCTATGATACTTTGGTAACGACTTTCTTGTATGGGAAGGATACAGTGAGTTTGGAGCAAGTGCAGTCGGCGTTGGTTTCTCATTTTACTCAGAAAAAATAAAGTTTTGAGGGTGGAGAAAATTCGGTACTTGTAGGTCAAAGTGAGAATCGGGGAAGGACATTTGATGGTAGATCCGGAGGGAACAACAGGTCCGGATCTAGTTCTAGAGGAAAGGGTGTACAATGCTACAGTTGCAAAGAATTTGGCCATGTGAAGCGCGATTGTCCTTTGCGCAAGAACAAAGGGAAGAAATTTGATGATGCTTCGAGTGGTAGTTCTTTGGTGGTAGCGGATGATGGAGATCTTCTCACAGTCTCCGAAGGTATAAACACTTCTTCTCGTGATGAGTGGATTATAGATTCGGGGTTGCACTATGCATGTTTGCTCCAAGAAAGAATTTTTTGATACATTCCAAGGAAAAGATGGTGGGTCGCTGTTTTTAGGCGATGGAACTCCATGTGAAATTCAAGGTTTTGGGAATGTAAAGATAAAAATGTTTGATGGAGCGGTTCGTACTTTGGGTGGTGTGGCTTATGTCCCGAAGTTACAAAGGAATCTAATTTCATTTAGCCGGATGGATTCCATTGGATGCAAGTATTTTGCTGGGAGTGGAGCCATGAAAATCACACGCGGCGGTAAGGTCCTAATGAAAGGAGAGAAGTGCAAAGGGTTGTATTGGTTGATTGGCAAAATTGTTTACTCGATGAAGGTTTGGAAATGGTGTGCACAAGGAAATGGGTACCCAAGGTGCGAGTCTTTTGCGGCGAAGAATAAGTCATGTTTCCAAGTTGCCAATGTATGTGAGAGTGAAAATCCTGTTGGTGGAGAGGACGGGTTGAGGTCCTATTCTCATGTCAATTGATGATTATTGGCACGGGGCGGCTACACACGTGTATTGGCCGTGTGATTCGAATCAAGTTGTT
>BPLS01021633.1:0-2500 GCA_019656275.1 Rhododendron kiyosumense | reverse complement strand
CTCGTTGACTTCGGCTTTACTAATTATTAAATTAGTTTTATTGGAACCTCTAGTGTAACTAGCATTTGCTCCGGCATTTAAAACCATTTTTAAAATGGGATAAGATGCTTGATAAGGCATGACGTTTAGTATCATAAGTGTTTCTTCGTAAGAACGTCCGCGAATTTGATCAATTACTCTTCGCGCTTTATGAGCGGACATGGATATATGACCTAAAGCGTGTACTTCTGTTTTTCTTTTCTTTAGCATAAGGGTCGCCTCCTACTAATGAATTATAAGTATCTATATTTTGTATTAACGACGAGATCGCTTATCGACTTTCGTATGTTTTTGGAAATTCGAAGTAGGTGCAAATTCTCCCAACTTGTAAATCAATTTTTTTTGCACCGTATTAAAGATCTCAATGAGATCTATCAAACAAGATCCATAGTGATAGGAAAATTATTTGCATAAACACATAATTTTTGAGCTTGAAGTTGCCTTATGCAAAAAATAAGACTGTTGCTATGATAATGGGCACCGGCGGAGGGAAATCGCACCGGCGGCCACCCCGGGCAGTCTCCGGCCACCGGACGGCCGATCTGAGCCGTCCAAAAATTCTATAAAAAAAAACCGAGGGGGCTCGCACGGGAATCAATGGCATCCGAGGTGTGTAGGGCGCTTGATCCGAGCACCCCTTTTCCGTGTATATATGATGATTCCCACGTTGGCCCCCTCGATTTTTTTTTTATAGAATTTTTGGACGGCTCGGATCGGCCGTCCGGTGGTTTGAGACTGCCTGGTGTGGCCACCGGTGCGATTTCACTCCCGACACCCATTGTATCTACATAAATTCTCCAAATAAGTGGAAATCTTCTTATTTTTCTGGAACAGGGGTTCATATTCAACAAAAAATAAGAACTTATTCCATTTCTGGAACACAGCCTTAGCCTATTAAAAGTTTACTTGCACTGTCATTCATGGTCTCCCTCTTAGGGATGTGTACGTGTTTGCTTTTCCAATAATCCAAATCATTCACAATCCGCAAAATGTTAACTTAGCACGGATAACCTCTAGGACTTTTTCTCAGAAATTTTGCAATTTCTATAGTTCAGACCTTATAAGAAAAGGGTGGCCTCTGCTTTTTGTTGATACAGAGACACAAAAATGCTATCCGAAAAAAAATTCAAAGAAAACCCTACAGGGGGTGCGGTAGTGCACATGTAGGGCGGCACACAACCGTCGATCTTATCAATCAACGGTTCATATTAAAAATCAATTATGACCGGTAATAAATAATTCTTACCGGTCATAATTAAAAATCATATCTCAACCATTCATTGTCAAGATCAATGGCCCGTGTGCGCACTATAAGGTGCTTTGCAGGGCCTTGTGCTATAGGATTTCCTAATACACAGAGTAGATATAAAATTCAAATAGCAGTCTATCATCCTATTATAGTTCTATAAATTATCAGCACCAAGTATCGTTCCAAACACAAAAAGCCATAAGATGGTACACAAGTACAAGCTCCATAACTCCAAAGAAAACCCACGATGTAGATATAAAATTCAAACAGCAGCCTATCATATTATTATAGCTCTATAACTCCATTGATCTGTAGTTTTACTCAAGATTTTTCTGGGGTGTTTGAGAACTTCCGAGAGTATTGTTTAATGAAATCCGCGTCTCTTTCACCAGCCACTTCATCAATGGGAACTGCTGCAGAAATTTCTTTCAAATCTTCCTCAGTTAGCTTCAGTGACAATGCTCCTAGGTTATTATGAAGGTTCTTAACCTTGGTTGTCCCTGGACAGCATGGGGAAGGAATAAGAATAATCAAGTAACCAAAATCTCAGATCATTGTCAAAACCATGTCTCATTTACCTATACTCGAAACTATGCTTACAAGTCATTTCTGCAGTTTAATGTGGATAGTTTTTGCATGATTGAGACTCCATGTGTTAGGATCATGTTCATGTTTTTTCGTCTTTAGTGATGTTTGGTCAATTTTTTTTATCTAGTGTCTATTTTTTTGGATGCATATAGCGTACCTCTATTTAAAAGGTGAATATTTTTTTTGTTAAAATGTAAAAAAATTTGACTAAATACCATAAATACACAAACCTATAAAAAAAATTATCTAAAAACTAACAACCAAACAAGGTGTAAAATATTGCAAGAGCAGGCACATTAAGTATGCTGTATGAGGTTCCCCTTAGGCTATGTTTGGATAGTTGGAGATTAGACGGGGAATGTGAAAGTCATTCTAGGATAATAAATCGCTAGGAAATGTATTGGAGCTTACCGTTTACTTTTTTCAGGGATTTGTGGTAGGATCTTGCAATTACAATTGGGTCATGCGATTCCTGCTTAGTTAGGGACTTTGCTATTCCAAAAATTTCTCTGAGTCACAAAGACTCGGAATTCATACTCCAATTTGCCCTTAATAATGTGGATCAAAGGGCTAGAAGTAGAAGAGATGGAAGAGCATAGTTTACCCGGGATTGGAACGATATTG